>JAJIBD010005900.1:0-110793 GCA_021461705.1 Cryptotis parvus | reverse complement strand
GCAAGTACATGCCCACTGTGATCTGTCTGGCCCTGAAAAGGGGCTTTTAAGAGCACAGAGAGCTCCCCAGAGAGGGGGTGGTCACGCATCCTCCAAGGGAGAGCTACCCAGGAGGAGGAGTGGGGACTCAAATTTAGCTCCGGAGTAGAGGTCACTGAACCTGGGGACTTCCGGCCAGCCCCTTTAGAGCAAGGACATGCAAATCCAGGAAACATGTTTCAGCATGTTCATCCTTTTCATTGCTCACAAACTTTCTAAGCACCCCCAGAGAGTGTTCTGGGGTGCAGATAACTCCTGTGTGGGCCATTTCAGCTGGCCGTCCCCCACACTGGGGAGTGATCCGTGCTCCTTGAACATTAATCTTGCTCAGAAACACCCTTACTGATACACCAGGAGAAATTTTGGCCAAATTTGGGCAAATGTCTGGGTACCCTATGTCCAGTCGGGTCCATGAGACCCAACCATTCAGTAAGGGGAAGTCCCCGCCACCTCCCCCTCCCCAAACACCTGCCTCCTCCAGCTCCGGGCCCACCAGCCAGGATTGCCCATCTTCCTCCTCCACAGATCCACAGTTTGCCTGCAGACTCTTCTCTCCTGCAGCAGAGGCTGAGACCTGGGGAAGGGAAAGACTTCCCTGGGGCTCTCTACCTTCAGGGGCCTGGCCGTCCACATGGGTCGGGAGGGAGCAGGGCCATGGTGGACAGGGGTATATGTAACGGGCTGGGACAGGGCTCTTTAGGGGTAAGTGGCAGATGCGAATGATGGGCGTGTGTTGGGATATTGCCCCCAGAAGCACCCAGGCAGGGACACTGGGCTGAGGGCAGCTATGAGGGGACCAGAGTGTTGACTGGTTATGAATAAAAGGATCCTCATTAGGGAAGGAGAGCCCTCCCTTCACACACATCCCTGCAGGGCTGCTCCTCTCCTGGGGTGCTGAAAGTCAACAAGTTCTCCTATCCTGTCTGGGAGCCAGGGGGGGGGTCCAACTCTATGGCGCCATTCATTACTCAGATGTGAGAAAATCTAAAATCATGCAATTTGCTGCTGGAGGGGTGGAGTTGGAGAGTATAATGCTGAGTGCAGTTAGCCAGGAAAGAGAAAGTCACAGAATGGAGTCTGTAATATGTGGTGTATAAAGAACTTAGTATGGGAATGACAAATGCCCAAAGGCAATGGAAACTGAGAACTGTTCTACAGTAGGAAGCTCATGATTGAAGGGTGTGTGGGGAAGTAGGATAGTTGGGGGTGGGAGACACTAGAACAATGGTGGAGGAAAGTGGACACTCTGGTGGAGGGTGTGGTGCCGGAATAGTGTATGCATTGTATCAGTTACGGTATTGAAACCACAATGCCTAAAATAAAAATTTTAAATATCATTGAAGGAGACCAGAGAGATAGCACAGTGAGTAAGGCACTTAACTTCCATGAAGCAGATCAGCATTCAATTCTCAGCACCCAATATGGTCCCCTGAGCCCCACCAGGAGTAATTCCTGACCACAGTAAGAAGTAAGTCCTAAGCACCACTGGGTATGGCCCCAAAACAAGGTAGTCATTGAGGACCAGAGAGATAATACAGTGTAGGGAGTTTGGCCTTACTTGCACTTGGCTGCCTTACACCTGGCCGACCCTGGGCCCATCCCTGACACCACGTGTGGTCCCCTGAGCAGCACCAGGAGAGACCCCTGAGTACTATTGTTAGCATGAAAATGAATTTTTCTGTGCTGGTGGGTTCTTAGAGTTGAATGAGATTTGCACACAAAACTTGGAAGGTACAGTTTAAGTAGATGAGTCCTGCTCCTTCCCCAGATGTCCAGGCCTCTCCTTCACCCACGCACAGCGCCACTGCTCTGTCTCTCAATGCTCAGTACAGTGTATGACTACTGAAATTAGTCGTTGGCAATTTCAGCTTCCCTTAACCTCTGCCATGACCATGTGTGAGATCCCTGTGCTCTGAACCTGTCACTGGACCCTCCTCACTGTGCCCAGCAGTTCCTGTCAATGGTTCTGACTCGACTTTCAAGTCTCTGGCCATGGTCGTGGTGTACGTGGATGAAACTCCCGCGCATAGTTTCTGTCTCTACCTGATTATACACTCCATCTGGGCATGCCAGGACCCTACCTGATTAGGGGGAGGAGGGGGTCTCCTTTGGTCTGCTGCCATCTTCTGTCTCCAGACATCCCATTATCTCTTTTGATTGGCTACCTGTTGATGGGTGAGATTATTATTATTTCTTTTAATTTGTTTTCACCTTTTGGGTCATACCCAGGGATGCTCAGGGATTACTCCTGGCTCTGCACTCAAGTGCTTGGGAGACCTTAGGGATGTCGGGGATTGTGACTCTAGTTCTTGATGGGTGAGATTTAAAGTGATAGATTGAATTCTGCTAGCACTTCACCCTTACTCTGTATCACCATCAGATCTGTCCCCCAAAAAAAAAAAAACTGCTGTAAAATATCTTCCTGGGCCAGAGAGATAGTACAGGGTTGTCACTTGCCTTGCAGTAGGCCAACTTGGATTCTTTCCCTAGAACCACTTATCTCCCCTGAGGTTTCCAGGAGTGAGTCCTGAGCACAGAAACAGTAGTAAGTCTTGAGTATTGTTGGGCCCCACACACACACACACACGCACACACACACACACATATACACATACACACACGCACACACACACACACACACACACACACACACACACACACACACATACACACACACAGAGCTCCCAGGGCAGATTTTGATAGCTCCTCAGAAGCTTTCTTTTGCTCAAAGAAGAGACCAGAAACCGGAAATTATTTGTTAGAAGGCTTCGGGCTAGGGAAGGTGCAGCAGGAGGCCCCTCGCTCCTCTGGAGTCAAGCTGGCCCTCTCTGGCTCCAGAGGTCTCCCCTCCCAGCTGACAGTTTACACAGCACCTCCGAACTGGGACTTGGTGTGCTCAGCTCAAAACGAGTGAGTTTACGAAATCCTTGTCTGAAGAATTAGGATGCTCACCCTGGAGGCCTCTTCCCCGCTGGGCCCTGAGTTGAGCCAGGCTGAAGGCTGAACAACCTGCTCACCATCTTAAGTTGGAAGTTTCATAAAGAAACCTACAGAGTATCAGATCTCAGAAAACTCCTTCCTTCTTTATTTGTTGAGAAGGGTAGAATGAGGAGAACGGGCCTTTAGCAGGAGCCTGCTACCAGGAAAACCTGTGCTGATGGGGGAAACCCCTAGACCAGCTCCGTCCCTCCCAGGAAATAGCCCTTCAGATAGGCCAATTTTAAAGATGTTTGTACCAATAGACTCTGGTCCTCTGATGTGTAAAGTTTAGCCTGGATAGATTGATATGACTGAGCAAAGAATGTTGTTGCTCTTCTGATGATTCCTGAGTCTAAGCGTTAAATATTGAATTTGAAGGACAGCCAGGAGCATGCAGCTCACGCAGCTGCTAGTCCCTGGTCCTGCGCTTCTTCTGTCATGTCTTTTTCCCCTTAATCCTCTGCAGCATCCCTGTTTTGACCCTTTCACCAGGGCTGTTCCCTAACATTTATTTATTTTGTGGCTGCAGGGTCTCATGCAGGCAAGATATACTGTTTACTATTGAGCTACACCCCAGTCCTTAGGCACAGTCCCAGGCGCTGATGACCACCACAGGTAAGCAAAGGCATTTGGTACAGAACCTGCTTCATAAGGCAGTGATAGCTCTCATGACCAATGTACAGCCCAGGAGGTGGGTTTCACTTACCATCTAGATGCGTGGCTGACCAGGAGCTGGTGGTCCTTGCTGTAGTCCACAGGGAAGAGAGAATTTAGCATTGTAGTATATCAGCAACCTGGGAAAAGATCAGTATTCATAACTGGAAGTCAATTTCTGTGGGCACATTTCACATGAAGTTGAGCTAAGGGAAAGTAGAGCCTCGTTAGTCAAACCATGGTTAATGGAGGACGAGCTGCTTCCGGGACGCTCCTCGTGGTGCTGGTTCAATGAGGCTGCAATCTCTCCTGGGGAAAGGCACCCCTTGCTCTGATGCTCTCCTGATGCTTCCAGGCGCCTCACCACGACCCAAGACCCCAGCCTCAGCGCCTCACAGCTCACCAATGACTCCATTTCATGGGGGTATCAAAAGATCAAGGGTTGACGGCGGCTTCCTTCCCCAGAGATAGGGTCTCTCTCTGCTCCATGTGCGGAGCTTGGAGTCCCAAGCTCCGCACATGGAGCAGAGTCTCCTTTCTCAGGGATACTTCTTTTGGCCTGATCCCAGCTCCTAAACTTCCCCTTCTTTCTTCATACTTTCTCCTTAGCCTGATTTTACAGCTGCCTCTGCAGCCTTGTTGCGCTAATCAGGGTCGGATCTAGCCCTCAGAGTTCTGATTGGTTCAGTCGCGACTAGAGGGAGGTCAGAGAGACCAGCTAGAGTCAGACTGAGGTTGCTCTTGAGCACAGGCCAAGCATTGGCGACTTCATTTTTTTTTAATTACAATTACAAAGATATACAATTAAAAGGTTCATATTTGGGTTTTGGTCATATATTGTTCCAGCACCCATCCCTCCACCAGTGCCCATCTCCCACCACCAACTTCCCGGTTCCCTCCCCCTCCCCAGCCCTCCTCCATGGCAGGTTCTTTATTTCTTTCCCTTTCTCTCTCTTTCTCTTTTCCTTCCCTTCCAGACTATGGATAACAGAACATACATTAAAGGGTTGTCATGTGTATCTTTTTGCTTCTATTTAATGCTCAGTTCTAGGTTGGCATTAGTACCCTCGACAATTGTTAGCACACTGTTCCATTTTCTGTCTTACCTAGCCTCTGATTCCCACCCGCTTGTGATAATTTCCACCTTTGACAAGATCTCCTGATACATGTTTCACTTGACCTTGGATATTGGTATCATAATCACTGTCACTGTCACTGTCTTCCCGTTCATCTTCGATTTGCTCGAGCGGGCACCAGTAACATCTCCATATGACCTGTCTCATGCAAGTAGAGCCCAAGGGCACCTTCTTGCTCCAGGAACATAAAGAGCCTCAAACCATTCCATCAGGTCATGGGAATGAGGTCTATAATAGTTACTGGTATCTGGCATATCAAATACGACATGGGTAGCTTCCCAGGCTCTGCCGTGTGGGTAGAATACTCTTGTAGTCATCTCAAAATCCAGCATTTATTGATGAACCAAGCGGCTGCAAGGTCGCCGCTAGCCCGGCTGTGATAGGCTGGTCTGCTGGGTGGAATTCTGACGAGGAGGAAGTCCAGATGTGGAAAATGGAGGTCCTCATGGAGTGGGGGTCGTCTGGCTTGTTGTGAGGCTCTGCTGGGGTGGCAGGCCAGGGCTAGAACCTGCCATCCCTCCCCTGGCACCTCATGAGTGGCTGGGCACAGTGAGAGCCAGTAGCAGCTCTTCCCCATGTCTGTCTCTGGATTAGCATACCTGGGCCGGATTAAAAAAGACTGCAGCAGGGTGGATCTCGATGAGCCGGGCTGTGATAGGCTGGTCTGCTGGGTGGAGTTCTGACGAGGAGGAAGTCCAGATGTGGAAAATGGAGGTCCTCATGGAGTGGGGGGGGTCGTCTGGCTTGTTGTGAGGCTCTGCTGGGGTGGCGGGCCAGGGCTAGAACCTGCCATCCCCTCCTGGGCGCCTCGTGAGCAGTTGGGCACAGTGAGAGCCAGTAGCAGCTCTGCCCCATGTCTATCTGTCTCACTCACTCACACACCCGCAGAAAGGAACTGCGGGTGTGTGTGAGTGAGAGATGTAGATAGATAGGTGGAGATATATATATATATATATATATATATATATATATATATATAGAGAGAGAGAGAGAGAGAGAGAGAGAGAGAGAGAATGAAGTGTGTGTGTATGCGCGTGCTGCGTGCGCGTGTGTGTGTGTGTGTGTGTGTGTGTGTGTATGCGCGTGAGTGCGCCACGGGGTGTGTGGACAAGGAGGTGGGGGCCGCCGAAGTTCAAGTCCCAACTCCATTCGCGGCTCTGCTCGGCGCCTCGCCCGTGGCGGCGGCAGGCTTCTGTGTTCGCGTTTCTTTTCATTCATTTCCCATCTCTGACGATTCTAGGGCGGGGGCAGCGGGAGCGGCAGGTCAACGTCCAGGTATCATAATATGTACATATATATTTATGTCATGGAAATAAATGCAGTTATTCTATATCTGTCTCTCTCCTTCTGGCTACTTTCACTCAACATAATCTCCATGTCCATCCATTTATAGGCAAATTTTATAACTTCATTTTTCCTAACAGCTGCATAGTATTCCATTGTGTAGATGTACCAAAGCTTCTTTATCCAGCCATCGATTCTCGGGCACTCTGGTTGTTTCCAGATTCTGGCTATTGTGAATAATGCTGCTATGAACATAAAAGTAGGGATGGTGTTTCCGCTGCGTATTTTTGGCTTCCCAGAGTAGATTCCCAGGAGTGGTATGGCTGGGTCAAATGGGAGTTCAATTTCTAGCCTTTGGAGGAATGTTCATATTGTTTTCCAGAAAGGCTATACCAGCCGGCATTCCCACCAACAATGGATGAGTGTCCCCTTTTCCCCACATCCACGCAAGCATTGGCGACTTTATCCTTTGAGTCACTGGTTCTTCCTGGGGAAGCTCTTCAGAATGACCAAGATGTCAGTCAGCTGCCTGACCAGGAACCAACCCTGACCAACCTCCAGGCTCACAAGAATGAAGTTGTATTTGTCCCACTATGGGTCTCAGTTGCCCCTCAAGGTGTTTGCAGATGTGGCTGTGGTGCCCAGCTGCGCCGGCAGGTGGCAGACAGGAGACAGGCTTGTCTACACCCAGGGCTCTGCCTCATGGGCTCTGGATGGTTGATGGTCTGACATAGAAAAAGACTGGGCCCCCTGGGATGAACCCAGAACCACAGCAGAGCCTAACAAGCTACCTGTGGTATATTTGTATGCCAAAAAAGTAAAATAATGGACCTCATTCCCAACGAATGGAGACATTACTGGCACCCACTTGAGCAACTGATGAACAGGAAGACAAGTGACAAGTGGCAGGTCTCAAAATCAGCTGGAATGCAGGCTGATAGGGGGTGCTGTCAGGGGAAATTGTCCTGGTGAGTAGTCAAGGTGCTGGAGGAAGAAGTGGCAGTAGGTAGCACTTGTTTCTTGAGTTTGTGTTTCAGCATGCTCAGGGATCTGAGGTTATTCCCAGCAATTCTCAGTCTACTGGGCCTGAGGGTTCAGTGGTGCCAGTCCTGTGGGGCTTAGGAGCCATCAGGCCATGTCCAGTGGTACTTAGGGGCCTCCAGAGTTACACTTGGTGATGTCTAGGGTGTCATGTGGTGCCGGGATGGAACCTGGTTTAGCCATATGTCTAAGCCCTGTGCCATGTCCCTGAAATACTCTTGCTGACCTTGGCTTGGAACCAGTATGGTATCTTTCTTGTCATATTCAACGTGGCCAAGTCCATGGGAGTGGGAATCCCTTCTGCTCACTGTGACTGCAAGTAGCGATAGACAAAAAGAAATTAATGAGACACAACTATTCTACTATGTGTAGACTGTTTGCCCATAATATGAACCCTCACTTCAATCTTTGAAAAATCTGTGCTGATTTTTGAGAGAAAAAATAAAGTATTGTATTCATTTATCATTGATTTACAAGTTTGTGGAATTTCAGGAGCTTTATTCATCTGTGCATAGATAACACCACCTCAATAAAAACTTGTTTTTTTTAAAAAAATCTCATATGAAAGAGTGAGTGAATGAGAGAGAAAGAGAAGAAAAGTGTCTGCTGTAGAGGCAGATGGGGGGCAAAACTGGGGACATTGGTGGAGGAAAATGTGCACTGATAAAGGGACAATCATGAATAACTTTGTAACTATGTATCTCAGTGATTCAATTAAAATAAACAAATACATGATATCATGTGTAGGATAAAAATGATACAATAAGGGAACAACGAATGGTCAAAATCATTGGAATTAGAGATTGTGTCTCTAGAATTGAGCTTACATGGGAGAGGGTGACTTGAGGGGGGGTCCTTGGGACACTGGCAGAGGGAAACAAGCTCTCTGGTGATAGGGCTAGTTGCTGGAATGATGGAGGCTTGAAAAGTATGACTAAGGGTACTGTAAATTTCTCAGAAAATAGTGGTTTGAAAACAGGACAAAGAATATGCTGTATGTGTCTGCTGTGCTCTCGTGGATGAGGACAAGACCCCTGGGGTGAGAAGCCTTTGGCGGGTTTGGAGAGAGGAATGATCTGATCCAGCCTCACCTGGAAAGAGCTTCTGGAAGGAGGCTATGGGCATGGAAGTTGGGAGACTAGTTAGCAAATAGTTGCAACAAAAACAGAAGAGGGTGAGTGTTGGAAATTTAAGCCTGATGCTCAGAATCAATTTCTATGTAATGATCTCTGCTCTGTAAAAGTGAATAGTTGAAAGTAACAATTTTTAAAAAATGTTATTAAAGCACCATGATGGACAAAGTTATTCACAGTTGGGCTTTAGACACTCAATGTTCCAGCATCAATACCACCACCAGTGTCTTCCTCCTTCTACCAGGATTCCCGAGTTCTCCCCACACACTCACCCAGCCCCAGTTTGCCAGTTTTAAAAATAATTTTGTTTTTGAGCCATGCCTGGTGATGCTCAGAGCTACTTCTGGCTCTGCACTCAGGAATTACTCCCGCGGTCCTCACGGGAACTTATGGGATGTCAGAGATTGAACCTGGGTCAGCTGCATGCAAGGCAAGTGCCCTACCAACTATCTCTCCAGCAACCCCCAACCCCACACCCCCTCAGCTTGCCACCGTGAAAGGCACATTTTCAGTCTGACTGTTGAAGTTTGGATGCCGTGCTTTCATTGTTGTTGACTCTGTGGTTTAGATATTTATCTTTATACCACCAATGTTGAGAGGCTCTTCATACAGTTTAAGGCTCTTCGTATGGTGTTGAGGCTCTTCAACGGTTTGAGGCTCTTCGTATTCCTGAAGCAATCAGATGCCATTGGGCTACACTGGTATGTGATAGGGTCAAATGGAAATATTACTGGTGCCCGCTTGAGCAAATTGATGAATAACGGGATGTCAAGTGATCAAGTGATATCACCAATGCATTTGAATCCCCTTGGTCTCTGGTCCCCTTTGCTTCCCATCTATCTCTTATTCCCACCTTAATTTCTTTCCTTCTCTGCCCTTCTCCCTGTGCTCTGGGACCAAGGGTAATCTAGGCCTTTGAACATCACATTCCTTCATCCAGTTATTCTATTTACCACATAAATGTGATATCCTTTGTTTGTCCTTCTGGCTTACTTCACTTAAAATGATACCTTCCATTTCCATATTGCAGCCAATTTCATGATTTCATCTTTTTATATAACTGTTATATCTCATCATTTAATTCATTGTCTTGGGGTTTATAAGCTGGGCAGTCAGTTTGGAGGACAATACCTTTTTCTCCCAGAGGCCCAGGGTCACCTGCATAAGAACATCATGTGGTTTTACCCAATGGGAGAGAACCCACAAACCATCTTCATGCACGCCATGACCACATATTAGAGGACCACTATTCAGTCCGGGTTGCACACCACAAATTTTTCTGTCCCCTTTCACTAAGACACTTTCCCTCTGGCTCCCACCAGTCCTTCTGAAGATGGGGATTCTTGAGACCAGAAGCCCTCACCATGTATCAGGTCAAGGAGTTGCTCTTCAGGTTTGCTTTGCTCCCTCAGGTTGCCCCAAGGTCCATTCCTGAGTCTCTGCGATCTTCACTTTTGCTTTCCCAGGGATAATTTCAAGAGCCTAAGGTCACCCAAGTCAAGACATCTGCCATAGCCAGGCTGGGTTCTGATGTGGCAGGGCTGGCCGGCTTAGCAGGAAAGACATGTATGACTGTGTGTGGTCTGTTTTCCGCCCTTCTGCATGCCAGACCTGCAGGAATTGGATGAAAGGGAAGCTGTGGAAGCAAAAAGGTCAAGGCTATCACTTCCGGGTCACCTGCCTAGAGATCTGTGGCAACACTATCCCATCTTACCTCCCTGGACATTCCCTGACTTCTGTGCATTGGAGGGTAGCGGTCTCTTTCTGTCTTCCTTATGCAGGAAAGTGCCTTGGTCTCCTCTGTCCCCTCTTTGAACGTCTTACAATCCAATACCGTGATTGGGGGTGAGACAGTCAATCAGCTCCATCTAGTTACCTCCTTGTTTTATATCTCTTCAAGATGAACCCACCAAACTGCATTAGCGATTGGTCCAGAAATAAGCATATGACCCAAGAAGACCAATCAGAAGCCTTCCACAGGATTTTTCTCACCTGACTTGGAAAGGAATTTTTTTGCCACTCCTAATGCAATGTCACTATCACTATCACTATCTTCCCCGTTCATCATCTATTTGCTAGAGCGGGCACCAGTAATATCTCCATATGTCCTGTCTCATGCTAGTAGAACCCAAAGGCATCCGCTTGCTCCAGGAACATAAAGAGCCTCAAACCATTATATTAGGTTATGGGAATGACCTAATATAAATGTTACTGGTATTTGGCATATCAAATACGACACGAGCAGCTTGCCAGGCTTGCTGTGCAGGTGGCATACTCTTGTAGTCACCTCTAAATAAAACATTTATTGATGAACCGCATGGCCGCTAGAGGCCGAGCGAGCCAGGTTGTGATAGTCTGGTCTGCTGGGTGGAGTTGTGACGAGAGGGAAGTCCGGATGTGGAAAATGGCCGCCCCATGGAGTCGGGGGAGGGGTCGTCTGGCCTGTTGTGAGGCTCTGCTGGGGTGGCAGACCAGAGCTAGAACCCACCATGCCTCCCGGCGCCTCATGAGCGGCTGGGCACAGGGGAGAGCAAGCAGCAACTCTGCCCCATGTCTGAGAGTCTTTGGTTCAGCATACCTGGGCCGGATTGAAAAAAAATGCAATGTCATAAGGTCATAAACTCAAAGATAGGCCTTGGGCCACTTTCAGTCATGCAACTGAAAAATTCTAAAGAAAACACTTAGTGGGTGCTTTAGTAATAAGCGTGAGGGCTGGGGGAGGGTGTGGTGCGGGAAGCATGTACGCTTACCAGAGCTTGAGCCTCAGTCTCCCTCAGCCTTGGGTTTGCCTCAGCTCTTGTGATGGCTGTGGGAGGGCCGACACTCCTGTGTGAGGTGAGTGGGGATGTTCTGTAGAGAAGTCTGTCACCACACGGGGTCCCCAGGCCTCATGGAGTTGGTTGGCTGGTAAACTGCTGACGGTGACTGGTCTTCAGAGCACAACAGCTCAAAGGGGACGGACAGAACTCCCACCCAGTCCATGCGCCTGCACACTCCAAGCTCTGGCCCTCCTTTGCTGTGATGATTTCACAGCTCTTGGCCGGGTGGGGGTTGGGGGCTGGAGCGGGAAATCTTGGGGAGAGAAGCTGTTTTTGCTGAGTTACTAGGGGGACGAGCGATCCCCTTGCGGTGGTCCCAGGGGAGCAGATAGGGGTGGTCACCGGCTTGGGGAGGTCGAAATGCTCTTTCTGCTGTGACTGCAGGGCAAGTGGGACCCAAGTGGAAGCACGAGAGGGACGCCAGGAGGCTCGGGTACAGTTCAGGGGAGCTGAAGCTTCCCATTGTTGTATTTTTTTTTCTTTTTTGGGTCACACCGGCGACGCTCAGGAGTTACTCCTGGCTCTGCACTCAGGAATTACTCCTGGCGGTGCTCGGGGACCATATGGGATGCCGGGATCGAACCCGGGCCGGCACAGGCCGGTCGCGTGCAAGGCAAACGCCCTACCCGCTGGGCTACCGCCCGGCCCCCATTGTTGTATTTTTGTGAAAGGGAAGTGGTATGGATTTTTTGAGAAGAGAAAACTGGTGTTTTGGGGTTAAAAAAGAAGTTGCTGTTTGAATTATTTTCACCAGGAGTTAGAGACATCCAGGATGTTTCAGGTGCAATAAAACAAGGGAGCGATAGCCCAGCCGGTAGGGCGTTTGCCTTGCACGCGACCGCCTGTGCCGCCCGGTTCGATCCTCGGCATCCCATATGGTCCCCCCGAGCACAGCCAGGAGTGGTTCCTGAGTGCAGAGCCAGGAGTAACCTCTGAGCATCGCCGGTGTGACCCAAAAAGAAACAAACAAACAAACAAACAAACAAAAAAAAAGGAGCTGAGACTTCCCGAAGCTGTCTCCAAGGGGCCGGAGTGCATCTGGCCTCCAGGAAGGGAAACCTGAGTCCAGTCTTCAGCACTGTGCGGCTCCGCCAGGATGCCCAGAAGCACCCCTAGGTATGGCCCCAAACAAAAACAAAGGCCAGAACCAGAAAACCAAGAGCTGAATGCAGGCTTGACTGAGCAGGGCTCCAGCGCCCCTCTGTAACTCCTTTCTTTTCTTCTTTCTTTAATTTATCTTTGGGTCACACCTGGAGATGCTCAGGGGTTACCCCTGGCTTTGTGCTCAGGGAATGACTGCAGACGGTGCTCAGAAACCATATGGGATGCCGGATATCGAACCTGAGTTGGCTACGTGCAAGGCAAGTGCCCTCCCCTCCACTCTGTACAATCCCTTCAGCCCCTATAGCCCCCTTTCAAGACACCTGCTGGCTGTTTTGTCCTAATTCCTGCTTTGGTCTGAGGCCTGGGAGCCCTTCAAGAGTCCATTAGACTGACTAGCCTTCTGGGTGCCCAGAGACTCCTTCCAGGTTCCTGGCATCATCCCCTTACACAGAGAAAGCCTATGGGTTTAGGGGAATTTAGGGTTTAGGGCCGTGAATTGGGGCTTGGAGCCTGGCTTTACTCCTTGTGTGACCAGGCCCTTTCCCCACCCTCCCTGGAAAGACCCCAGCACTGACTGAGTAGCCTCCACGCAGCGGGACTCAGCTCCCAAGTGGAGGTGGCAGCAGTGGGGACCCATGTGGTTGTGGGGAGTCTCCTCACTTAGCTATCATGTCGCCAGCTCTGGTTTAGGTTGGTTTTGTTTGTTTATTTTGAGCTATATCCAGCAGCACTCGGGGCTTACACCTGCCTCTGCTCTCAGGGCTCACATTTAGCGGTCCTTGGGGGATGATACGGGATACTGGGAACTGAACTCACGTCGGCTGCATACAAGGCAGTGCCCTACCTGCCCAGCTGTCACTTAGGCCCCAGCTCTAGAAACTTCAGCTGTGTTGTGCTGAACGTGGAATGTGCTGGACTTACACTGGAAAGGAAAAGTGGTACCTGAACGTGTTCTGTAATGGGGGAATCACCCCTTCTGAGCACGGGAACCCCCATGGCTGTCCTGGGAGTGAGGATAGCGTGGGGGCAGGAAGGATGATGACTCACGCCGCTGACCACCTCCTGTGCTCTTCTGTTCAGTTATTTGATGGGGGGGTGCAGAGCACACCCAGCAGTGCTCAGGGCCGACTCCTGGCAGGGCTCAGGGGACATTTGTGGTGCCAGGGATTGACCTGGGTACAGCGTAGGCAGGGCACATACTTTCCCTGTTGTAGCCAGCCCAGGTCATCCAGGGGCAAGGGAGCAAGGCGGGGAACCCCCACCCGTGTTTCTGGTGTGTTGCAGTTCTGTCTTTGCTATGACCCATATTCACAGGTAAGGAAACTGAGGGCAAGTGTCAGAACTATAGAAAGTGTCAACGTTTTGCTTCGAATACTTGGAACATTGACAATCTGGGCAAAGGGGGAATTTCTTTCTTTTTCTTTTTTTCGGCGTGTGTGTGTGTGTGTGTGTGTGTGTGTGTGTGTGTGTGTGTGTGTGTGTGTGTTTTGGACTATACCCTGCTCAGCTCTTACTCCTGGCTCTGCACTCAGGGATCACTCCTGATAGGTGTGGGGATCGAACCCAGGTGGGCTGGGTCCTGAGGAAGTGTCCTACCTACTATCCTGTTTCACCAGCCCGGTACTTGAATTTCTAAAAAATCAGTTCCCAGTATCTTACATGTGGACATTTGGGTCTGGAGGGGTCTCATGGGCCGGAGCACGTGCTTTGCATGCTAGGGGGCTACATCTTCTCCCCCAGCCCCCTGCATGGTCCTCTGAGTACCTCCATGAGTCACCCCTGAGCACTGAGCCCAGAGTAGCACCTGAACACAGCCAGGTGTGGCCCTCAGACAAAAAAATATAAAAATTAAGCATAGCATTTGGCGCCCTCACTTAGGAACATGGGTTTTCAGCTGCTCTTTATTGGCTTATTATAATTTTCTGGGCCTCCCCAGCAGGACTGGGAGCCATGGGAACTAGGCGCATCGTGCTCAGGAAGTCGTGTGGTGCTAGGGGATCCAACCTGCCCCTCCAGCTACTCCTGAAAAACCAAAGCACCGAGGTACTCGGTGCCCTTGGCTGGCAGCTCGCATTGAGCCACAACTGTCCCTGCAGGCTGGGTAGGGACCATCAGGTCTGTCTGATTCCAAACCCCTGTTAACATTTGCTGCCCTCCCCCTCTGAACCAAGGGCGAGGCCCCCATACTGCTCTGCTTTCTGGGCATTGCAAGGGCAGCCTCGGCGAGGCTATGTCGGGGTCCGTGTTCAGCCCTGCCAGGAGAATGTACTAGTGCTTCCCCCACAACAAAGCTGCCAGGCGGCCGGGCTCATGACAGCCTCCATTGTGACCGTCCCACGGGGCAGGCGCTCTTCCTCCCTCTCCAGCCAGCCAGCCAGGCCTCTGCATTGTTTTGGGACGCAAACATACACACGTTATTAGAACCCCAGATCAAAGGCGGCATCCCACCGCCTGCCTCTCAATGGCCCCTTTGTGCTAGAGAGTTCTGAACATGGAGGGAGAGGGAGGGCCTGGGAAGGGAGGGCTCAGCACAAAGATACTTGTCACCCTGAGAAGTCAGCAGGCCGAGATGTCAGAGAGACGCCAGGTGGAGGGACGGAGCCCGTCGCCCTTGAATTCTCCTTCCTGTCTGTGGTTCTGAGAAGGGGCGCCAGGATCTGAGTGCTCGGGCAGCAGCCTCCATCTGCCCCACTGCCCTGGCTGGGGGTGTCTCCAATTAGGACAAGAGCCCCTTTGAAGCTAGAGAGAGAGAGAGAGAGAGAGAGAGAGAGAGAGAGACAGAGACAGAGACAGAGACAGAGACAGACAGAGACAGAGACAGAGAGAGAGAGGAGAGAGACAGAGAGACAGACAGAGACAGAGAGAGAGGGAGAGAAAGGGAGAGAAAGACAGAGACAGAGAGAGGGAGAGGAGACAGACAGAGACAGACAGAGATAGAGACAGACAGAGATAGAGACAGACAGAGACAGAGAGAGGGAGAGAAAGGGAGAGACAGAGAGAGACAGACAGAGACACAGAGAGAGAGAGGGAGAGAGAGACAGAGACAGACAGAGACAGAGACAGACAGAGACAGAGACAGACAGAGACAAAGAGAGACAGAGACAGACAGAGGCTGAGAGAGGGAGAGAGAGACAGAGAGAGAGACCGAGAGAGAGAGAGAGAGAGAGAGAGGGAGAGAGAGTGTGTGTAGGGCAGGGGGTGCTATGACCTTGGCTTGGGCACAGAGTCAGAAGCAACAAAAAGCATGTGAGAGATCGTGTCACCTCTAGCCAGCCCTGCTTGCCGACAGCAGGCATCTCTGAAGTCCTTACCGTGTGCCAGGCACCACGCGGGCAAGGTGGAGGGACGCATGCTGGGACTATCTTGGGGTCACACAGCTCCTCTGCTACCATCTTATCAGGGAGACTGGCATCTGCCCAGGGGGGCCAGGCGGGCGGCTGGGTGCCTGAGCCTTTCACACACATTGTCTCCTTTATCTCGGCCCTGAACAAAGGTGCGCTTTGAGAGTCAGATGCCCAGCCTGCTAGCGGGCAGAGGTGTGCAGAGCTGAGCAGGGTGTGCTGGGAAGCAGTGTCTCCAGGAGGGGCCCCAGGAGGATGGAATGGAGGTTAGGGGTGATGAGAGTAGAGGAGACAGGCACCCCGCCATGCTGGGTCTGTTCTCTGCACTCACGCTCAGGACCTCAACCCCTGCTCTTTTGAGTTTCGCTACGGGCTGGGCCGGGAGAGAGCACATGGCCGGGCGCCTGCTCTCACAGGGACCTGAACTCGATCCTTGGCCCCGTGTGGCCCCCTAACTGCATGTACTCATGGGCAGTGGCCCCTACGACCTCCAGCCTCAGGGTTCACACAGAGCTGCATCAGCGGCATGAGCAATCAAAGTGTGCTGTCCACTGGGCCAAGCACTTCTGTGGTGGGCTCCAGGCCTCCTGAGCCCCACTTGGAAGACCCAGAACAACCTTAGTCCACAGTTCCATCAACCTGCTGACCGCCTGAGTGCGCATGTCTACAGTCCACAGCTTGTTTCTGGACTCCAGACTCTGATGGCCATCTGGGCACCAGCCCTCGCTGCTCAGGAGGACATAAAAGGACTCTCGACCTGTGGGGATCGAAACTCAGCCCCTGTAGCATGTCCTCAGGAAATAGCATCAGTGCCATCTTTCTGGCACTCGCCAGGCTCCAGTTTCCTGCTGGGCTCCTGCTCACCCCACGCTAAGCTCACACTGGTCACTCCTCCGGTCATTCCTGCCTCATGCTTTGGCCCTCCACGACAGCACCTGCCCAGTCCTGTCCCTTTTCCTAGTTGTGTTTTGTTGTTGTTGTTGTTTAGTATGAGGCTCACATCTGGCTGTGCTCTGGGATCACTTCTGAAAGAACTCGGGAACTCCTTGTGGTGCTAGGGATTGAACCTGGGCCAGCCACGTCAAGGCAAGCACCCCTACCCACTGTGCTGTCTCTCTGGCCCTCTCAGTTGATTCTTCCTCCACTGATATTCAATGTTTTCACTGACCCATTTGGTTTGTTCCATTCTACAGATGCCTGGAGGCCTCGGGAGGCTTGACTGAGTGACTTCATCAGAGAGAACCATCATTATTTGCCAGGCCTTTCTGTACCCAGGCTCCACAGCACTGCTATTCAGTCAAGGGGCAATGGTCTGATCCCGGGAGCTGTGGAGTGACCCAGCAGCAGATTTTCAGGTCTGTCCCAGGACCTCATTTGAGCCAGCATTCACATGTGTGCTAAGTTCTAAGAAACTGGTGATTTGACCCCAGTTCAAGAAAGAGGGACAAAAGGAAACAAGGTCAGAACAAACAGGCAGCGCTACCAAGGGAGGAGCTGAACACACCTGCCAGGTGCCAAGAAATGTGTGAGTGTGTATGAGTGAGTGTAGTTGTGTGAATGTGTGTGAGTATGTGTATGAGTGCCAGATTTATGTGAGCGGTTTTGTGTATGTGTGGATTGTGTGTAAGTTTGTGTCTGAGTATATTTGTGTGTGTGAGTGTTTGTATGAGTGTGTAGAGTGTGAGTATGAGTATATGTATTTTGTGAGTGTGTGTGAATGTGTGTGAGGGTATGTAAATGAGTGTGTATATTTTTATAGGAGTGTGCTTGGGTGTGTGTGATTGTGTGTGAGTTTGTATTTGTGTGTGTATGTCAGTGTGTATGAATTTGTGGAATGTTTCTGTGACTATGTGAGTGTGTTTGTGTGTAAGTATGTGTGAGTATGTGTATGAGTGTGTTTATTTGTGTGAGTGTGTGTATGAGTGTATTTATTTTTTGTGTGTGTGAATGTGTGTACATTTTTGTGAGTGTGTTTGGGTGTGTGTGATTGTGTGTGAGTTTGTGTGAGTGTGTGTATGAGTGTATGTATTTCTGTGTGTGTACCTGGTCCTCCAGCTCTGCTTCTCTCTGATGGCTTCTGCTTCTTTCTGTTTGTTAAACGAACAGTATGAGCCCGTGCCGCTTCTTTATCCCTGGGACGATAGAAGCTGACAGCTTTAGAGACCCCCCAGCAAGTGAAAACTGGACTGCCCCTCTTTTTATTGAAATTCTGCCAAAAGTTCCTGTTTGAGGGCAGGAGTTTAGGGTCTAAGGCATGTGCCTTGCACACGGCTGTGTTTGAGGGCAGGAGAGAGAGAGCCCAGGGTCTAAGGCATGTGCCTTTGACACGGCTGGTCTCCAGTACTGGCATATCGTTTCCCAAGCACTGCCAGGAGGGATCCCTGAGAACAAAGCCTGGAGTAAGCAGGCAGGATGTGGTCCAACACGCCCCCGAGCCATTCTTATTTGGTCAGGCTGGTGAATCAAGCATCCAATCAGCAGTGGTCATGGAGTGAAGGGGCCACAAGGTACTGACTCACATGTGCCCTGTGGGTGACAGAGAAAGGAGGCAGAGGAGGAGCAGGAGCAGAAAAAGGAGGGAGATGAAGCTGGAAGGGGGAGGCAGGAGGCAGGCAACTTGGCTAAGTGATGCTCTTCCTTCTCCCCTGAAGCTGGAGCCTACCACAGAACAGGAGTGGGACTGCTCCGAGGCCTGGAGAGGACGAGCCCCAGGCAGGTGTCCCTCAACATGCAGCGGGCATACCAGAGCCTCCCACACTGGCCCTGTCCTCACTGAGCTCCCCCTCCTGATAAACTTGTAGGTTTAGACCTTAGGTTCAGGATTCGGAATCACAGATTAGAAGGAAACTGATGTCAAGTCTAGCATTTTACAAATTACCTTTCATGAACCCTTGTTTTATCTGGGCCTCCCAAAAAAAGGCTCTATAGGCCCAGTGAGACTGAAAAGTGCTGCTTGGAACTGCATCATCTTGGGGAGTCACACAGCCTGACTGCCCAACCAGTTCTGCATGGAAGAAACTTGTTCTTTTGGTCAAGCCAAGGCTACTGTCTCCCCACGAAGCCTGTTCTCCCCCACCCCCCCTCACCCTCCATCTTTCCCTTCCCTTTCTCCCTGTTTCTCCTCCTTACTTTCCTTCTTCAGCATCTCACAACTCTGGTGTTGGGAGGAACCCATTTTAGGAAATGCCGGCCCTCTTCCTTCTCTATTTTGAACAGGAGAAATTGCAGTCATTGAGCGAGATTCACTGCAACTGGAGAATAGCCGCTTGAAAGGCTAAGCGTTTCTCTTTTCCTTTTGTAGAAAGGGGAGTGGAACGTTGGCAGCATGGTACTGTGACTGGCAAGGCTTCTCAGAGGAGCTGGGAGGCGGGACAGGAGGGCAAGAGCAGGACGAGCCAGGCTAGTTTTCTCCTTCTGGCTGACCCCCTGGGAAACCTGTGCTCACACCAGGAGCACTTGGTGGTACCAAGCCAGGAGGCACACAACTGCCATTCTGGTGAACTAGAATGAACAGGCTCTGGCAGGTGTCTGCGGCCCCCTTTCTTAATCCTGAAGAGCATGGTGGGAGCACACTACCTTTGTTCTGGGGAGCACACCCGACTCCAAGGCCTGATCTGGTAGATGGTGTTCCACCTGGCCACCTCCTGCTCCTGGCCCCTACTTTCCCTCCCAAAGGACATTTCCACTCTGATAGCGTTCTGCTTAAGTGCTCATAACCCTATGAGAAGCTCTGTGGGGTCCTTTACCTGAGTTAGTCTCTGTCCTGAGCACAAACCCAGAGCTATGGCTAGGGTTTTGCTGAGGTTTCCAGTCACAGTGGGTGATTCCAGTATGGTTCCAATTGGAATTTTAATTGGCATTTAATTGGCATTTTAGTTCCAGTTTTGGACTCAGAACCAGATTTCAGTTGTTTTGAGTAGGGGCACGTATCAATTGTATGTTGACTATCACCATGCTGAGATTTGTTGACCACTACCCCCATACCCCGTCTCCCCATCTGTGTGTCCCTTCTCAGACCTTTCCTTATCTCTCTTCTCTTACTTTTCCCGTGAGAGCCTTTTCTTTCTTGCACTCCAAAAATTCCTGTGACTTTCTCTTGCAGAACCGTTGAACCTTCCCCTCCATGCAAACCTGAAGGTTTCCAGCTTCAGCAAAACTAAACTTACCAGGGAGCTACAGAGTGAAGTGACTCGAAGGACCTGGGAAGGACTGGCAGGAAACTTGTACATTCATGATTTCCTTCTGATTCTCCAGACCATATTCTTGGCCAACCCTCCCACCCTCTTACTAACTAACCATGCACTCCAGGGTGGAGCTGGGGCTGCATGAGGTTGCCTCATTGTAGATAGAGCTTCCTTTGGAGCTATGGTACTGGGTACTGCTTCTAGAAATGCACTTCAGATGAAGAGGCTCACAAGAGGCTGGGGAGGCTGGAACTCGGCTCGCCCGGGCCCAGCTGACTATGGGACCCCAGGAGGGCAGAGGGGTTTTGGGAGTGGGCCCGTCACCTCTGGGGGGTCCCAGAAGAAGCCGGATGAGACTCGCCCATCACACTAGCCACCATTTTCGCTGTCCGGACGCTGGGAAACTGCCTCCCCGACCAGATTAACAGAGCAAAACCAGACCGAGCCCAGGTAGGCGGCTCCCAGAAGTGGGAATCACTGGGAATTTGTCAGATGGAGTCAGGGTTCGCCATTCCCTCTCCATTTTGTCGAGCTCTGGTGGCCCCGCCCAGGACTGCCTTGGGCCATCAGCCATAGCATGAAGAGGCTCTCAAGCGGCTGGGGAGGCTGGAACTTGGTCAGCCCCAGGCCCAGCTGACTACCAGGAGGGCAGACGGGTTTTGGGAGTGGGCCCGTCACCTCTGGGGGGTCCCGGAAGCAGCTGGATGAGACTCGCCCATCACACTAGCCACCATTTTCCCTGTCTGGATGCTGGGAAACTGCCTCATGACCGGATTAACAGAGCAAAACCAGTTCAAGCCCAGGTCGCACGGCCGCTTATAAAATAAAATTAAATAAAAAAATAGAAATGCACTTCAGGCAAGACTCCCTGCCTCAAGCACCCAGATTCTCTGAGGCACATTTAGCTTCATTATGAAAAGGACAGGAACAAGAAGTAGGGAGCTGAGAGGGGGAATTTTGGCTATTCAGGAGTTCTCATGTTGCATGGCCAAGGAGATCTTTTGGGATAGGGTATTTGAAGGGTGCCAGACCAGGCAGTTTCACATGGGGCAAGTGTGGGGCTCACAACCAGTGATGTGGGTGTTACTAAAATAAAAAACTTCCCTGCTCCACATCTGACAGATTTCACCTAAACCAGCCTTGCTAAATCTCAGGCCCCATGAAACCCATTTCTGTTATAATCTCTCTCTCTTATCTCTTCTTTGCCTTCCTTCCCTATTCTCCCTCCCCAAAGGATGGGAAATCTTCAAAGAAAAAGATGTGTCACTGTGAGTATACAGCCCAAGAAATGGGCCAGATAAATTATTAAAGCACATAAAAAGAGAGTGAGTCATGGGGGGGGGAGCTGCCTGAGGCCAACTGGCTACCCCAGGTGGAGAGAGGGCCAGGCCCTCCTGAGCCCCAGGAAGGGAAAGGACTGCCAGGTCCACTCTCTGGTTTTGTGCCTTGGTCAGTTGGAGGAGAATATGCGTGTGTGTGTGTGTGTTTTGGTATGTGAGTGTGTGTGTTTGGGTATGTGGTATGTGAGTGTGGTGTATGTGAATGGTATGTACGGTGGTATGCATGATGCATTTGTAGGTGATACATTAATGCGCGGGGAGGTGTATATAGTATGTGAGTGTGAATGGGTGTGTGTGATATACGAGTGTAAGTGGGGTGTGTGAGTAAGTGGTGTGTAAGTGTGAAGGAGAGTATGTTGTGTGAGCATGTGTATGATTGTGTGTGTAGAAAGTGTGAATGAGAGAATGTGTTGGTATGTGTGTGAGCATGTGTGTGTGGGTGTGGTGTGTGAGTCTGTGAGTGTGATGTGTTTTTTGAGAGTGTGCTTGTATGTATGGGGTGTAAGTGTGTGCATGTGTGCATGCACATGTTTGTGTATGTGTGTGCATGTGTGCTAATGATGTGTGCGTGTGTGTGTGCATGTGTGCACTGTGTGTGTGTGTGTGTGTGTGTGTGTGGTAGCCGCAGCAGCAGTACAGCCCCAGGCACCTGCTGGGCTGGCCAGGGCCAGCTGAAGGTGGAGGGCCCTTTGTGTCGGGACATTTGGGATTTGCTTCCCACAAGACTCAGAGTGGTAACTGCAGAGTTTTAGTTCTTGCTTTTATCTCTTTTTGAACTGTAGAAAGAAATTCCCAAGGGGAAGTGGGGATACTTTTTTCTCATGAAAGAAGAAAGCCATGACCGGTTTAAGGAAGTGCCCAACTTTCTGAGCACTGGGAAATCAGACTCAGGGGTTTTGCTTTGATTTCCCTGTGGCCAGGCACCGTGAGGGGTGGAGGCGACATAGACCCATGGAAACCCAGCCAGACCCCACAGCCTCTGAGGCACCGCAGAGGGCTCCCACTCTGACAGCCCCTCACCTCCTCTCTCCTCCGCACCCTGTCATCTTCCTTTCAGGCTTTGTTTTCCTACAGCCTAGGCTTCCTCTCCAAGGCGCTATTGACATTTGGGGCTGGGTCATTCTTTGTTGAGGGGGCTGTCCTGTGCTTGGTGAGATACTTAGCTGGGCCAAAGCAGCATCTATCAGCCTTGATAGATGCCTTTAGGCGCTTGCCAATATCCACTGGGGGCAGAACTGCCCTCTGAGCAGGTGCTGAAGGCTGGTGGTGCTCCTTTTATCTTCACCTGCTACTGACCAGTCCTCACACTACCTTGGCGACAGATGCTCCCTGAGCACGGGAACTGTGCTCGCTGCTGTAACTTCAGTGCTTACTCAGGTACCTGGTGAGTATTTATTTTCAGATGAGAGATTCTACAAGTAGAAGGTCAGGTTTGGACTGTGTTAAGACAGGCAGATACAGTGAAAACAGATATAGGCAAAGCATCAACAAGTTTGGCTTTGAGTTCTAACCAAGTCACTGACATGCTGTGTGGCCATGGGCAAGTGACTTGTCCTCTCTGAGCCTAAGAGATTCACTCCTTTGTTGAATCTATTGGTTTGGCTGGGAGAGTGCTGCGTGGTTCAGGACAACGACTGGCATGTAGTGGGCACAGGATAAGGAATCGCAGGATGAGGGCCCGGAGCGATAGTCCAGTGGGCAGGGCATTTGCCTTGCACGCAGCTGATCTGGGTTCGATCCCTGACATTCCATAATGTCCCCAAGCATTGCTATAAGTAATTCCTGAGTGCAGAGCCAGGAGTAACCCCTGAGCATTACTAGGTGTGACCCCAAAAACAGAATCTCAGGATGTCCTTATAGGAGTTAAGGGACATGTGGCCAATATCAGCTGGGTTCCCATCAGCACATTCTCCCTGCAGGTCTGACCTTGGCTCCTGGCATCACTGGGTGTGGACCTGAAGTCCCCAGCACCGTCAGGGTGGCCCTGGTCATCACAGGGCCCAAGTTGGCTAGCTTATATTGAACCAGTGGGCTTTTAAGGTGAGAAGCCCTGGCAGGAGCCCTAAGCTTTGGTGTACTCCTTGGGAAGCCCCCCAAATAATTGCAATACAAAAATCAACATAATGATATTTGGGAGTGAGTAGCAGACTCCAAATGAAGCCACCCTGTGAACCTAATGATAAAGTGGACCTTCTTGTCCAGTTTGATGACACACCAGGAGCCAGTGAGACCCAACCGAGTCCGGAGGGAGGGGTGGAACCAGGCACGCTGTGGGGTGAAGATGCTTCCCAGAGCCCCCAGGAAACTTGGGGGTGTGTGAGGGTCCCTGCAGAGCCGCACTGTCCCAGCTCCTGCACACACACCCCCCCCCCAGCCTCCACAGCCACTAGCTACTGGGGTCCCGGTCACTTGGGAAGGTGTGAGTGTGGCGGAGATGTCTCTAAGTAAATACGCACCAGATTTCAAAGGATTCATGCAAAATAAAGAATGCGATCTCATTTTATACACTGGCCTAAATAAATTCTGTGAAATGAATTTCATGTGTTTCTTTTTACTTTTTTAAAAAAAAAAAGTGGCTACTAGAAAATGGGCAACTACAAATGCTGCCATCTTTCTCATGCTGAGGCACAAAAAGTCAGCCAAAGGGGCTGGCCCCAGCCCCATTTTACAGGCCCCCAAACTGAGGCTCATGCAGAGAACCCAGACACAGGGCCAAGCTCAGCTCGGGCTGTCCTGTTCCCACGCCCAGGCTGCCCCAGGCTGCCAGGTACCAGGGCACAGATAACAGCAGGCCCACGCGCCCCAGCAGAGCAAGCCATTCTCTCTGAGAACCACAAAGGTGGGGTGGGACCCCTTGATGTTGCCCCCTCCCTCCGCGGAGAACTCCCCAGACAAAACAAACAGGCCCTTGGGTCTGGCGAGGCTGCAGCGGGAGCGGAAACCACGGAAGATCAAAGAGTCAGCGGTTACCCCTTCCAGGCTGAGCGGCTCAGCTGGCAGCGGCCCCGCCCAGGGCGGGCACCCTCGGGCCCGGGGCCGAGGGCCTGAGAGAAGGGCCACCGACAACTGTTGGCTTCCTCCTATTTGTCGCTAGCAGGAGCAGGCTGAGTCCCTATCAGACCCTGGGGCCACCAGGGCAACGTCTCCTGGACTTGGGGATGGTAAAGTGGGGGAGTTGGGGTGCGGGTACTGTGAGGATGTCAGCGACCCGCTGCAAATGAACTGGCACGGACCACGTTGCAAGCACGCTGCAAATCCAGGTCACCTCTCCCGGCCTCAGTTTCTTCACCTGTAAGTGGGGAAGCTGAGCCTCTCCAGGAAAGAGCGAAAGGAACGCTTAGGGCAGGTCCGTTCAACCACAGGAGACTGTTGTTCCCGGGGAGGCTGGGGGCGCGGACCCCAGGAGACGTCAGTCCCAGGACGTCTCCTAGAGCCCCCCCACTCCAACTCGGATCCCGCACCACGGAGCCCAGTCCCAGCCCCCGCGCCCCCCCGGGGAGCCCGCAGCTGGACCGGGCGCCGAGAGGGGCCCCGCCGGCCCCGCCCCCAGCCCGCCCCTCGGCTGCCCGCCTCGCCTTTGATGCGCCGCGCCCGGCCAATGGGCGCGCGGGGAGGCGCCGGTCGCGGCGGCGGGCTGGGGGCCTCGGCGCGCCCGGCGTCAGTCGGGCCGCGGCCACGGCGGCAGGAGCGCGTCCCGGCGCCGCCTCGGGCTCCGCGGCGCGGGGCTGCTCGGGGAAGAGCAGCAGCCGGAGGAGGAGAGTGAGGCGCGGCGAGCCGCAGGGCCCCGCGGCCGGGGCGCGCATGGCTTAGGGGCGCCCCCGCCCGCCGCGCCTCCAGGATGGGGAAACTTCACTCCAAGCCGGGTCAGTGTCCCCGCCCGCGCCGGCCCCAATCCGGCCCCGCCGCCCCCCGCGCCGGCCGTCCCTGCTAACTCTCTGCCTCTCCTTTCTTTCCGGCTCCCGCCCCGCCGCCGCCGCCGCCGCGATGTGCCTGCAGCCGCCGTGTACAAGCGCAGGAGAGCCCGGAAGGTAGGGGCGCGGGGGGCACGGCTCGGGGGGCGCTGCGGGGGCCCAGCCCGCGGGATCTGGTTACCAGGGCCACCCCCGCCCCCACCCAGCCTGCCACCAGCCCCACAAACCCGCTGGCGGACAGGCTGCGCGCCCCGCCTCTGCCCCAGCGACCCCCCCCCCACGTCCCGGGCTCCCGCTTCTGACCCTTCACCCCCCCTCCTCTCGGGCCCCGTCGCGCGCGCTCCCTGTGCCCCCTCTTCATACTCCCAAGGTCCTGTACCCCCGTTTCTGCACCCCAGCTCCCTCTCCCGAGATCTTGGCTCCTGCGCCCTCGCTGCACCCCCTTCTCCTGACCCTCAGTTTCTTTCTTTCCCTTCACTTCGCGCTCCCGGGCTCCCGTTTTCTGTGCTCGATCCTTCCCCTCCGCAGTCCTGATCTCTGGGACTCGCTCTTTGGATCCTGGCGGTCCCTTGGTCCCACCCCGTGTTTGGCTCCCTCGTATCTGCGCGCCTCTCTCGCTCCTGATCTTGGGGTACCGCCGAACCCTGACTCCGGGAGGCGTGCGCTTCCCTCCCTGGGACCGTGCCCCCCGTCCCCGCGCTGCGCCTCCGCCGCGCTCCGCGCGACCCGCTGCTGCCTGGAGGCTCACTTTACAGCTGGGGCCAGACTCAGGGGCTTCGTGTTGTCCCGCCCCAGGTGATAGCTTCGCGGTGAGCGCCGCCTGGGCGCGGAAAGGCATCGAGGAGTGGATCGGGAGGCAGCGCTGCCCTGGCGGCGGCTCGGGACCCCGGCAGCTGCGCTCGGCTGGCACCGTTGGCAGAGGAACCCGGGTACGACCCTCTCGTCACCCCCTTTCGGTTTAAGACACCCCAACTTTTAGCTTTCTCCCTGGCACAGCTTCTGAATCCAAACATTCTTTCTCGGTTTTTTGCTTATCAAGATGTCCAGTGACCCAGTGCCTTAGAGGTGGGGGTGTGGGCACCAGCGTCCAGACCCGCAGTGGACAGAAGGCACCTGTGGGGAGGGCGAGGTCCTGTTAATGGGGAAGCCGGAATGTGCTGGAGGGACTGGAGGCCCCCGACTTCTGCCTTGCTCTGGGAAGGTGGGTTTGGAGATGGGGCAGAGAGAGTTATATCAGGATGGAGGGGTGGCACTGGGCTAGACCCAGGATCCTGGAGCCTCCTTCAGGTGTTTTCGAGTGTGTGTGACGTTCATCAGGACTCTGCCCGGGAACCCCAGAAGAGCAGGCAGCCATCTGGGTGGCATTGCTCGGGCCACTGAGAGTTGACTTGGCCTCACTCTGCCTCCCTGGAACCCATCTCAGCTGCCCCCTCGCCCCTCTTTCCAAGCCCTCACCCCAGACTGGAACGGCACGTGCTGGGAAGCCGTGCAGCGAGCAGGGGTGGCTGAGTGCAGCCCCGGCTCCTGAGCTGGCATCGGCATTCACAAATGTCCCGGGAGCCCCAGAACTCCCGCCGCTTGGGGCTTTCAGATAGAGCAGGCTGCGCGGAACTGAGCGAGCCCAGATCAAAGCACGGATCCACTTTTAGATGTGACATTTAATTATTTTTTTTCTTTTTAAACTTAGAGGGGGATCAGGCTGAGTGTCGGATCTGGCTAGTTCTTTGGTCCTGTCCATGGACTCAGAAACTGCCCGGTAGATAGAGTCTGGGGGTGTGGCCCGGCAGTGGGACCTAACTGGGGCTTAGCTCCATTGGCGGACCTGGTGCTTGGCTAGGAGCTGGGCGCCTGGAGCAAGTCAGTTCTTCTGGCTCTGAAATGCCCTCTGTGTCGGGGGAGCTATTCCCCTCCTCCCACCCCCGCTTCTGGGGTTTTTGCCTTTCTCTTAAGCATTGAGTGAGCAGGAGCTGGGAGAAGCTCTGAGGTTGGGCGGGTGGGGGGGCCACGCAGCGAGAGCGCTTTCCAGCAGATCGCGCTCCACACTGTGCTTTCTTCCCCTCCATGGCTAGTTTTTGATCTACTTACTTATTTAAACACCAATGAAAGTGATCCGATTTAGCTATAAGAACAAATATACTCGCAGCTCAAGACAGAGGCCGCCTGGAGTGGATTTCCATTAATCAAATTTCTTTTTTTCAGCCTGTGTATTTTTACAAATTATTCCTGCAGAATGACATTTATTTGCAACCCCTCCATCCACCCCTTATCCTCCCTCCCGCCCCTTTCCTAAACTGCCAGGCAGCTTGCTCCATGCTTTAGGGGAAACTTAAAATACAGCGAGGGCTTACTTGAATTGACTTTTATCTTCAAAGCCATAACAAATGTTACCCGCATGTTTTTGGTGGGTCTCCTTGGCATCCAGTCCTGGAGCATGGCGGGGAGGAGGAAGGAAGGAGAGGAAAACAAAAGTCTGTCGTTTTTAATTAAATAGTAGTGTTCCAGTGAGAGGAATGCAGGCCAGTAAAAGTTGCCATTGGGGGAAGGGAGGGAGGGGAAAGGGGGCCCCAGCTTAAGTCTGTGGCTTGAAGAAGTCACGGAATCCTGTTGCCAGCTGAGGACAGCAGAGGATGGTGCTGGGTGGTGCCCCCCCCCCCCAGACTCGCTCAGGGGTCATTCATGTTTGTTCAAAGCACTTTTGAAGATGTGAGACACAAAGGCGTCCCTGTGATGCGTGCTGGGTGGCTCTGCCCGCTGGGAACTTGAGGGGAGGGAACCTCTGCTCCCTGGAGATTTGGCTGTGGCCACTGGGACCCGGACACCTGGGTTCCCAGCAGCCCCAGCCCAGCCACTGAACCCCACAGAGGTGAAGGGGAAGCTGTGTCTTGTTCCCTGTTTCTTTTTCCCAGAAAGAAACTCTCAGAACATCAGGCTCTGATTTCAGAGATATTAATGCTACAGACATAGCTGAGTTGAAAGAGATGGTCTCATACAGAGTCAACTCAGAAAGAGAGACCATGCAAGTAGTCAAAACCGAGACTGTGTGCAGGGCCTGGGGCCTGCCCCCAGGGTTGCACAACCTGGAGACACTGAGTAGGACAGCAGCAGGCAGCCGCCCCGGGGGACGTGCTGCAACTCCCAGCCTCGGGAAAGGGTAGCTGGCAGGCTCTTTTGTTATATCATCAGAATGGAGCTGGGCCTGGGTCCCAGAGTCGTCCTGCTGGGTTCCCAGGGCTGGCAAGAAGTTCCCTGACGAGCCCCAGGCTGTTTTGGGGTCTGGCCTTGGTTCCTGCTCCTTTCCCTAGCTCTTCACCAAAGTGGTGCCTATCCAGCTAGCATTATTATTGTTGCCATGATAATGACTGTTTATTAAGTGCCTGCACATGTCAAGCACTTGGCTTCCACGATCCTAATCCTCTCAGAACCCTGTCAGGCTGCCTGCCAGCTGGTGTGGACTCAGTTTCCGTCCCTTTCTTGCAGCACTTTCCAGGTTGCTGGAAGCCAGAGGTGGCCAGTCCTGCCAGAGCATCTGCTTGGAGGGATCCTAGTGACCATGACCAGGGAGGCACAGAGTGGCCTGCAGAGAGGGGCAGGTTTATGTGAGAGGGCTCCTGCTGGCCCTCTTTCCCCAGCCGAACAGGGTTTGAATCACTTGGGCAATATGTCGAGTGGTTCAGGTGGCAAGGCCTGGGGTGCAGAGAAGGTGCCTGCCCTTTCAACAACCAGATTCCATGTCTGGCTCTGGTATGGTTGCTTGCCACCTTGCGTAAGCCACGCACGAGTGGCATGCCTCAGTAGACTCGGTCAATAAAATGGGCACAGTAATATTTTCATCAGTGGCAGGGTGCTTTCAATAACTTCAGAAAGAGCAGACTTGAGGGAGGCAGTGGGAGGTTCCTGAGACCTTGCAGGGGTGGCGCCTAGGGTCGATGATGAAGCCAGGGGCTCTCCTCCCCTGGCCTCCCCAGCCAGCCCTTCAGCCTTCCTCGTATGTAGATGATGGGAAGCAGGGGAAGGAAGATGAACCCCTGAGTGGAAGGTGTTAGGCAGCGCCGGGGTCGCAGGAGCAGAACAGTAAAGCGGAAGGGTTTGTGTGTCACACAGAAATGTGCTAAACAAGGAGAAATTGGAGTTAAGTTTGATCATCTCTGAGAGATCAAGGAGGATCTTGTAAACAAGAAGCAGACACAGGCAGTTCCAAAATGAAAACTGGGAGGCGCTGCCAGGTCTGGGAAGTACAGTGGGAAAGCACAGAGGCTGCAGAGACGGGTCGGCCGGCATGGATGCAGGGACGGGGCAGGCAGAACGCAGTGGGCGGACTGACCGCGTGCGCCCGCGCCGGGCTGCTTGCCAGATGTGTGTGCCGCTGGAGGTGTACCGCCCGGCCTCCGCCCAGCCCCACCCTTGGCCCTTTTGTTCTTGGAGAGCAGAGCTGCCCTGTGCAGCCTGGCCCCGGCTCTGATCAAAGGCGGCCAGGCGGTTTGGTAATTTGATTAAGGGGCGCCGAGTGCATTTTGATATTTGGGGAGCTGGGGAGGGTGCAGGCCCGGTGGGGACAGATGGGGCTGGGTGATGAGATTGGAGGCTGGCCCAGCTGCTGCCCGAGCACCGGATTCCAGGGGAATTACCCTTGAATGATACCAGTTGGCACAATTAAAAGGCCCCATGTCTTCCCCATATGGAAAGTGTTAGGCCTCCTTACGTGGTTTCAAAGCTATGTGCCGGGAGGTGGACTTGACATTTGAGGTGAAGCATAAATTAAATATTTGGTGTTTCGGAATTAAAAGATGATTTTTGCGAGGCTGGGGGAGGCATTAGGCTCCACGGAGGGGCTCCTCCACCCTCACCTGCAGATCCTCTTCCCAGCCAGGTGGAGCTTAGAAGCAAGAATGAGCTGACGGGCAGCAGAGAGCTTTTCCTTCCGACATTCACTGAATTAATTATCAGTGATGGATGGTTATTAGCCACCAGGACTGGTGATTAATAAGCAGGATTGCAGATGCTCTGGCCCCCCAGGAGGACGAATGTCCATATTCTGGCAGTGGGGGTGGTGGTCCTTAGAGGTTGGTGCTTTGCTTGGGAAGAGCTAATGGAGTCCCTGGATGGCCCCCGCACCTTGGTGGCTCTGGGCACCTGTCTGTACCGTGGCCTCCCTGGCTGGCTGGGCGGTGATACAGGCTTGACACGTGCTGTCTGGATGCATAGCTGGCGCTTTCTGGGCAGTGGGGCCCTGCTCCACCTATCTGTGGGTTGTGTGGCCTTGGTGTTTGGGGGGGCTTGGGGGGTGTCAGCTGTAGGTTCTCATGGGGGTCTGGGGGGTGTCAGCTGTAGGTTCCATGGAGCCCAGCTGTGGTAGGATGTGGTGGGGACACACTTAGGGGTAGGGGATGGACTGCTCCAGGGCTGGGGACAAGAGGTGCCCACAAGCCAGTCTCTGAGCCCAGAGAGGCGCTTATCTGCCTCAGGATTGAGGCCTCTGGCCTTGTCTTATCAGATGTGTCAGGAAAGTGGGCAGGTGGTTGCTGGCACCGGGAATTCAGGTACCCCACAATCCTCCTACCTCAGGGGTTTCTGCACCCCCACTCATGGGCTGTGGGTTCACAGTGTGTTTTGGCTGAGAAACTTCTGGAATTTTTAGGTTGCTTGCTGGATTCCAGAGCAGGCACTTCCGGCTGCCTCCCCAACTTCCCTCTCTCTTTCTCCATCACACATGTTCTTTTTTGTGGCTCTTGTCTCTCATAGACATTCTTTCTCTGACTTTCCCTCTCCTCCTCCTCCCCCTCCCCCTCTTCTCCTTCCCTCCCCCCCTCTCCCCAAGGAAGGGAAAAATTTCAGACTCTCACAAACAAAATATCTGCCATTCCATCCAAGGAGAACTGAGGCAGGAGCCCAGAATATTCTGGAAGAAATGCCAGAGAGCGCTGAAGGCCTCAGTTGTTTAATCTGGAAGGCGGTCTTTGATGGCACCGTGCTCCGCTTACTCCTGGGACGCCTGCCTGCTTCTTTAAGGCTGGCTCCAGGCGCTCCACATGAAGAATGGCCCGGCTCCTTCGGGGAGGAAAAGCCTGACCACTCCCCAAAGGGCAGGCCTGGTGATGCCTCTTCTCCCCTGCCAAGCCCAGGTGGGGTGGGGAACCTTTTCCAAACAAGCATTTCCAGAGACATAAGTAATTCTTTGATACCTTCCCAGGAGAGCAGAGGCGCTTGTTTACCCATGCGGCACCAGTCATGGGGCTTGGGAAGGAACATCCTAACACTGAAGTCATCCTCAGCCCCAAACACAGGTGTTCCCTGCCCTGTGAACCTCAGGGATGGATTTGCTGAGCCATGTGATCGGTGGTGCTTGGGCATGACCTTGTGTGGAGTTGATGACTTGTAGAGGACCCCGGGACTGGGTGGCCTTCACAGTGGTGGGGCATCCCCTGGAGGAACTCTCTTCTGACCTTAGAGATGAGCTGAGCAGTGGCACAGAGTCATGCATGAATGCATAGCCAGTGAATAGATTCTATTTGTGTCGCTCATACTCCCGCACTGGCTTTTAAGTATCTTCGCTTATTTTATTTTATTGTTTTGGCTTTTTTTGGGGGAGGAGGTTGTCATACCAGTGATGCTCAGAGTTTACTTTTGGCTCTGTACTCAGGAATTACTCCTGGTGGTGCTCAGGGGACCATATGGGATGCTGGGGATTGAACCCGGTTGGCTGCGTGAAGGCAAAATCCTTACCTGCTGTACTATCGCTCCAGCCCTCAAGTACCTCACTTTAGTTCATGTCTACATTTGCTCTAAGTAAAGCATGATCTTCATCTTCACAGAACTTACAATCTAGTAGGAAAAGATGCTATTAAAAAAAACAAATTGCACAATCAGAGTTGTGGATATGTGCTGGATGCTTTGAGAACATTTAATGGGGACCAGACCTAATCTGGTTGACTGTTCATTCTTCAAATATTCCAGTGCTTAAGATGTTGTGGAAACTCTGACAAATAGGACATAGTTCCTGCCTCACAGAACTTAGAGCTCAGTGGAACTAAACCTCGTGTTGCTACCTCTTCTTTTCTTATCTTATTGCATTGGTTAGACTCTCCCTATTCAAATAGTCATTAAGTATTCTATAATTTCTGTTGTTTAGTTAAAAGAATTCAACTCTTGGCTTCTGAGATTTTTCAAAAAATTTATTAAAAATGTTTTAAGGGCTGGAGCGAAGCCAGGGTAGGGCGTGGGGGGCGGGGGGGGGGGAATGTTTTAAAACAAGGAGTGAGAATTGAGTTTTAGGCCAGATTGACAGTATAGTGGGTTGGGCATTTGCCTTGCTTTTGACCAACCTGGGTTCTATCCCTGAACTCCATCTGCTCCCTCGATCTGGCGAGGAGCGATCCCTGAGTGCAGAGCCTGGAGTAAGGTCAGAGCACTGCCAGGTGTGGTCCGCCCCCCACCCCCACCTCCAGATTGAATTTTACCCACTGCTGTTTAGTGGTGGGACTACTCATTGTCGTCATAACTCAGGACTTGTATGATTATTAGGCCTCCTACCATCCCACATTCTTTCAGCACCTAAATGAAACCCTCTGTCATAATACACTGCTGTTTTAGAAATGTTGCTGTCTGTATTTGACTTGGGAATTTTGCATCGATATTCATCAGTGAGATTGGCCCATCGTTTGGGAAGGTTGAGGCTGAGCAGTGCAGCTAGGATCAAAGGAATGTTTGATGACACTGGTGTTGAGTTGAAAAGCAGAGAGTGCCAGCAGGTGTGGGGTCAGAGGGAGTTTCAGAGGAGCAGCAGTTTCCAGCAGGAGGGTGACTGGGGGGGGGGTGGAAGGACGGGTGGGAGCCAGTCAGGAGAGGGGCGTGTCCTGCCAGGGGAGAGGCAGCAAGGAGAAAGCACTCTTGTGCCTTAGTTCCTTGGGGGGTGCAGATCACTTTCCCTTGGCCGACGAGTGTCATGGGCTGGGATGAACAGTCTCCGCCAAGTCGCAGAGTTTGGTGTTTGTCCTAAGGGGTGACAAGTAGCAGGCCTAGAAGGACAGCGGTGAGCCCCATGTCTTAGGGGAGCCCTGGAGGTGGGGTTGGGGGATCAAGGGTGGGTGCGTGGATCTCTTAAGTGGTCAGATGCATCTTGAGGATAAGGAGGCAGCAAGTGCCTGCATCTTGGGCTCTGTGAGGGACTTGGGAAGGTCGCTTTGGGCTATTCTTGGGGCTCAGCAGGGCCCTTGTGGGTCCCCAGTACATTAGGGACTCCCAGGCAGGACAGGCACCTGCTGTCCTGGGGTTGACACTGAGTCACCCTTTCCGGCCTGCGTCGTGTCAGAAGGAGCCGGCACGTATGTGGACTCCTGACTTTCAGCCCGTGGCTGCAGCTTCTTACACCCATGGACTGGTACGACGACAGTGTCTCCTGGAGGAGACAAAGGCAGAAATCAAAACCTTAACAGTGTCTGGTCTCATTGAAAATGAGCACTGAATCGGGGCTGCTGGGCGTTAATCAGCTGTAGGATGTTCCCAGGCCAGCATCAGTCTGTGGACCAGCGGCTGGAAACCAGGGCTCCCGACCCAGTGTGGGAGAGCACAGGTCTCCCCCTTCCCCAGTGGACTGTAGGGCCACCCCACTGGCTTAATGGGAACACAGCAGAGTTCCAGGATGGGGATTCCCTACAGGATGCTCAGGTGCCAACCACTGGGAAGGGTCTTTGGCATCATTGGGAAACTTACCATGTATGGGCTGCCTGGCTGGGCGGGGGCAGTGGCGTTCATGTGCTATTTGGGGTTTGGTGCCCAGAAACTCCAGCAGGGCCAAGAGGGGTGGCTACAAGCTGTAAATATGGAGACTTCATCAGGGATAGAGCAGTTGGGTGCAAAGTACTGAGGGGCAGGGAAGAAGCCAATACCTCCTCTTGTTGCTGGACCCCCGAGGCCAGGCGGCCTGGGTGAGTGGGTGCACAGGGCCTGGCTGGCTGGGGCACAGGTCAGTCCCTGGGAATGGAATAGAACCATCAGCTCCATGCCTCGGTTTCTCGCTGGTGAAGCAGAAGTGACAGAACTATGGGTGCTCCTTTGTAAAACAGGCCACAGCTTGGCAGGTGCTCGGTGCTCATACAGGTTAGTGGTCAGCGCTGCTTAGCTGCAGAGAGGCCTGGAGCAGGAAGAACGGGAGTGGGGCAGCAGGAAGAAAGGCCCCTGAGCAGGAAGTCATAGTTATGAACCCAGCCAGGCCCCTTGTGGCAGGCCTGGAGGGTCAGGCTTGAGTATCCTAAGGATCAGTGCCCCCCAGCCCAGCCAAGCTTTGTCGAGGGGGAAGGTGTCCCTGGTGGTGCCACGTTTACTTGTCATTAAAGAATCTGTCTTTGAAAACACGTCCTTTGGCCCTGGACAGCTTCATCAGGCCCATGGCGCCTGGCTTACGAATACTGGTTTAGTGAGAATGACGATGATACTGGCCTGCGGAAGGGCAGGGAGAGGTGCTGGGTTGTCCGCCAGATGTTCTGTCATTTCCCCATGTGTGGACACACAGAGGAGGAGAGAGGCTCGAGACCCGTCAGGAGCGGGCTCAGCCCATAGCCCATGTGTGTCTGTATAAGTATTAGCACATGCGCAGGGAGAGATCTGAAGCTCTCTGCTGTCAGTAGCTGTAAGGTTGCTGGAGTAGTGAAGAGCGAGAAATTTTACCTTCCTTCCATTGATTGCTGCATCATTGGGCTTCATTTTTCTTTTTTGTTTGTTTGTTTTTGTTTGGGGGCCACGCCTGGTGATGTTTGTTTGGGGTTACTCCTGGTGTTGCACTCAGGAATTACTCTGGCGGTGCTCAGGAACCATACAGGATACTGGGATGGAACCCATGTCAGCACATGTAACACCTTACCTGTTGTACTGTCACTGTGGCCCTGACTTCATTTTTTCTTTATCTCTCTCTTTGGGCTACACCTGATGGTGTTCATGTTACTCCAAGGGAATAATACTTGGATGAAGGGGTCACTCTTCAAGGTGCTTGTAGGACCAGGTATTGCTGGGCTCAGACCCAGGCCTCATGCAGGCTGAGCACACACTTAACCCATCAAACTCTCTCTTTAGCCCTGACTTCCTGTTCAGTGAACATCTATTGCTTCTGAAGGGATTTTTTCCAAAGAGCCAATGCATTTTAAGAGGGAAGGAAGGATGAGGAGATGGCATGCAAAGGTGACGAGGAAAATCTTTCCTGGAAGCGCTGGAGAGAGGGGGAAGGGCAGGACTCGGGTGGGACCGAGACCCCTATATCTGAACTGCTGAGTGCTGTCTGAAGCGCCGCCATGTCGGAGCACCCCAGCCTCTGGGTGTGGGCGGGATCTGGAATCCGTCTGAGTTCTGGGCGACATTGTGCAGAGGGGACCCTACAGGAAAGGCAGTGGGGCTGCAGGTGGGGGCTGAGCGTGGGCGGGCAGCGGAGGCTCACCCTAGCTGGAAGGGGGGTGAGTGGGGCTGCGGTGAGGCCACTGCAATTCCGGGCCTAGGTGGGCAGAAGCCTGACTTCTCCGGGCTCCACCTGGGGAGAGATCCTCTGTGACCCTGGTTCAGGGCTTTCTCTGATGGAGCCATCAGCCATTTTCTCCCTTTTTAGAACTGGAAGGAAAAGAAACCAAGAGGGCTTGAGACAGGTGCTGTGAGCGGAACTCTATATATGTTTTGTTTGAGTCGATTCACATCAACTCTAATCATCAGGGAAGGTGGGCATCTGCCTGGTGGGCCAGTCGTGGAACCCCGGGAGTTGTAGGCGCAGGCCATGCCCACCGGCAGGCTTGGAGGCATTCGGGGGCAGCTGATGTTGGGAGGAAGGCCCTGGCCCAGAACCCCTCTGCAGGCCTTGGGGTTGCTGCTCCCGAGCCAGCTCTGTGCCCAGACTCCGAGGGAGGTGCCCAGCTGTGGGAAGGCGGGAGTGTGGCCCGGAGCACCTTCTCCTGGTGTCATAAATCAGCGCCTTTGAACCCGGGAGGTCCTGCTTGGCAGCTGCTTCTGGAGTTCTTAGGGGTGGGCTCGTCTTCTCCTTGGCTCTGCTTAGGGCCCTGGAAGGCAAAAGGCACTGCAGGGGCGAAATAGCCAAAACCCATGTTTACCTAGAGCTTTAGGGTTCTTGAAACCTTCCTCCCAGCCATGCGGCAGGCCTTTCAGAGTTGTAGAAACTTGGCCTGGGTCCTCATTTAATATTCCGGTGGACCTGAGACTAGATCATAGAGTGTCCAGGGCAGGCTGTTTGGCTTTTCCTGAGGGCCTTTGCACTGCATGGCTCATGGCAGATGCTCAGGGAACCTTTACTCGGAGAATGAGGCTCAGAGGGTGGGAACCACTTGGCAGGGGCGGGATGGGGGTGCAGGAGCTTAGTCCCCTCTCACTTTGCCCCCTTTCACAGAACCACAGTGCTTGAGCTTGTGGAGGGAGAGCCCCAGAAGAATTTGCCCCTGTTCTCCCCTTTTGTACACAGTCATGTACATTAGTGGCCCAAAGCATAAGAGGAAAAGATTCTCAGCACTGAAGGGTTGTGAGACAAGGAGGCATCCTCTGGTCTCTTTCACCAGCCTCCCAGCCTCCTGCTTCCCATTTCCTAAGTCCTCCCAGCAGCTCCTGCTGCCTCTGGCATGTCCCGCCAGCCTGCACCTGCCACACATCGATCTGCAGACAGACCACGGAGTGCAGCCCACCTGACCAGCAAGACGGGGAAGTGCTGGTATCTGGGGAGCTCCAGATTTTACTTAAGCTGGGAACCAAGAACAAGTGATGGAGACCTTGAGCTTTGGCTTTTTTTGGTTTTGTTTTTTGGGCCACACCTGGTGATGCTGGGGCTACTTCATCACTGCACAGGGTCACTGGCAACAGTGCTCAGGGGACTGTGGTGCTGGGGCTTAAGCCCGGCCTCCCTGTGTGCACAGCATGTGCTCCAGCCCTTTGAGCCATTTCTCAGGCCCTAAATAGTCTTTCTCCTGCCACTTTTGACTTATGGGCCATAACCCGCAGTGCCCAGGGCTGACGCCTGGCTCTGCTCAGGTCGCTCCTTTTGGTCTTTGAGGGACCTTCTGGAGTGTTTTGGTTTTGATTTAGAGCCAGACACATGCAAGGCAAGCATCTTCCTTCCTGTTGGAACTCTCCGGCACCTAAAGATTCCTTTAGCTTAGACTGTATGTACTAATCTGACTCTGCTTGCTGTATTACCTTCACAGCGTGTCTTGGAGATCATGCCAGTGAGTCTCGATCAGTTTCTGGTTTCCTCACAGGGCTCAGGCCTTCCAAGAAGGGCAGGGCACAGTTGAGCTCTCCGAATCCCAGCTCTTGGGCCGCCCGGGTATGCGTTGCTCTGAGTTTTCTTTCGAGCAATGCCGCATCTCTATACAGGCTTGTGCACACAGACCCTGCCCCACCCCCTACCCCCCGACCATGTCTCTGTCTGAGACTCCGCTCTATTTCTGACAAAACCCCAGTTTCACACCCTCTAGCTCCCAGTCCTCTGTCTTCAACTCAGGAGAGAAGCAGCTTTGGGGTGGGGTTTGTGATTAGGCAGGAGCTTGCGATTCAAGCACCTCTGAGATGTTGATGCGAAGGTCCTAGTTGGCCTGTGTCACTGCGATGCTGGAGGGTGAATTGATTCAGGTGCAGCTGGATCCAGGCTTCCAGCTCTCTGTAGGGCTGAGGGTCTGTGGCTTCTACTCTTTGGGGTCAGTTTTGTGCACATACAGATGTTCCCCCAGTAGTGTCAGGTTGGCTTAAGTGACTGCTACCTTCAGCAAGAAGACCGAGGTCCCATTGGAGGCCAGGCTGAGACCCTGTTGTTTTGGCTTGGGTCACCAGTTCCCATACTTCCCGGCAGTCTGTGTTACATGGCTTCTCTCTGTGGGACCAGGATTAGCTCCCCCACAGAGATAAGAGCAGGCTGGGAGGAGGGCCAAGGGTTCCTTAAAACACATGAGAGGAAAGGTTGCACAGCTCAGAGCTAGTGAATAGACTAACCTCTGCACTTGGTCCAGATCTTGAGTGTGACTCGCTGACCACAGCTCTGAATAGGTCAGCAGCCCAAGACTGTGGCTGGGCATATGGCGCCTGGAAAATGAGCTCACCCTCTAGGAAGATCCCAACTTCCCACTGGGAGAACTAGCATGGTCTTCCACTTCCTCCATGAAGCCTGCCTAGAAGCCAGCCCTCATTTTGAACTCTGAATCTGTCTGTCACAGTCATAGGCCGGTCACGCACAGCCATCAGTGTGTGTGTGTGTTGGGGGAGGTATAATACATCCTGTTTGGAGATATTCGGACTCCTGTAGCATCTCTCTTCTCAGTCACAGCTGTTACTCTTTGACTCTAATCCAGAGTACATGTGGCTCCCAGGTTCAGAACCTTAGCTTGGATGGCCATTTTTTATTATTATCTTGGTTTGGGGGGCCACAGCTGGCAATGCTCAGGATTTAGTCCTGGCTCTGTGCTTGGGAATTAATCCTTTTGGTGCTTGGGGGTCCCTATGGGATGCTGGGGAATGAACCTACATCAGCCGTATACAAGGCAAACTCACTACCCACTCTATTGTTGCTCCAGCCCTGAGTATGGCTATTTTTTTAAAAGCCCAGGATCACTTGTATCACTTGTCTTCCCGTTGTTCATTGATTTGCTGGAGCAGGCATCAGTAACATCTCCATACGTCCTGTCACATGTTAGTGAAGTCCAAGGACATCTGCTCACCCAGGAACATGAAGAGCCTCAAACCATTCCTTCAGGTCATGGGAATGAGGTCTATAATCGTTATTGTTTTTTGGATTTAAGTTTATTTTCTTGTGTGGCTCTTCTAGTCTCAGGGACACAGAGCCTTTTACAAAATGTTCTTTATTTATTATTTTAATGTTGTAATAGTGTTCAAGTTTACGGTGTCAACATACCAAGTCTCTGCACCCTTACCCCACCAATGCAAGATGAAAAGACTTCTGGATCTGGGCTTCTGGTCCGGGGTTATACTAAACAGTGCTGATGGTGAGCTGCAACTCTCTTCCTAGTAAAATGAAGAGAGTCCCCAGCTCATGGGGTCTTTTTTAAGAGCTGATAAAGGACTTAGCATAGAGTAAGTGCTTCCTGAGGCCTTCAGAGCTGTCAGTGTGTTCTAGAAGATTCCCAGTCAACCCACCTGCAACTCCCCTGGGACATGGGGCCGACAGCACCCAGAAGGTGATGGGATGAAGAAGCTAGAGGTTATATTTGTTTCCTCAGAAGGCCTCGTCCCTGGGTGACACTTCACATATCCAGGTTCTTGGGGTGCGTGAGGAGTGCCTTTCCACACCAGCCACACCCTGCCCTGCCTTACTGCACAGGCAGACCTCCCGTCCCGCTCACCTCTGCGTTACGGCTACATGAAGGAGATCCACCATCTCAGCGGTGCCCTTCCCTGTCCCGAGCACCAGCCGGTGGCCCTTCTGTCCCCCTCCCCACCCCGCCCCTGGCTGGCCACCATTCCTGGGGTCGTGGGTATTGTGCCATAGAAATGTGAACTGGTGCTTTGCTTTGAGAGTATTAAGACACAAAGTCCCCGTGGTTAACAGCACATCAATCACAGCATTGCGGAGGGATGTCGGGGCAGACATGACTTCACGAGCCCGTCAGAAAGTCGGCCCCTGCCATGTTTCACTCTCCAAGATTTCTGACTTCCAGAGAAGGAACTGCAGATAGAGTTACCAAGTTTTACAGAAATATTTTTACTGGGCAGAAGATTGCTTTATGGCGAGCGCCAGTTATTTCAGAAGACAAGCAAAGAACCCTTTATTCTCACGTTCTGTGGGAGGAAAATATTATGCTCGGAAGCCCGTTTCTTGGACAGGCCTTGGAGGAGGCTGGTTGCATTTCTGGACTTGGGGCTGGGTGGCAGGAGATGGGGTGGAACTTGGGAGGCGGGGGTTGCACTGGGCATGCGTCCACCTTCCCTTACCCCTCCCTGGGGATTTGTGGCTTCTTTTGTAGGTAGTGGAAAGTGGACTAAAGTCAAAGAGCAAAAAGAGTTGTGGCCAGAGCTGGGCTTTGACCTGGGGTGGGGGCAGCATGGTTCAGGGAGGAAGTGGGGGGCTCACATCAGTGTGAGCCCCTCCCCCCGATTCATGAGACAGCAAGCCTGGGGTCTAACCACCACTTGTTTGTGACTGGGCACCCCCGCGCCCCATTCTGAGCGGCCATTTGCAATGTGTATGTGGGAGAAAACAGATTTATAAACATCAAATGAGCTTACCTGGTCTAGGCCCTGCAGGCCTTGGTGATGGCTGAGGGGCCACAGGCTGGCTCTTCCTTCGCTGTCTGGGAGCAGCACTTGGTGTCTGGGAGCAGCTGTTGGTGCCGGAGTGCAGCGGGCCATTTCCCCGTGTCCTGCAGGATGACTTCTGTGTGGACATGTTGAGGGCGGTATGTTGAAATCCAGGCTAGCCCAGCAAACTGGAAATTTATGGGCCTCAGCCTCAAGCTGCGTTAGAACTTGGGTTCACGGAAGGGACTGTTGTCTCCTGGAAACCGGCTTGATTGTGTTCGAGGAGGGTAGGTCTGACCTTTGTGGGCCAAGACTCTGCTCCCCTGACTTGGAAGGAGCTTTGCCTGCCAAGTGTTGTGTTTGTGTCTGGAGTTGCTCTGTCCGATAAGAAGACCACCGCCCCGCCCTTCCGTGCTTGGGTGGGGCTGCTGCAGAGGGTTGATTTCTTCCCCTCTCCTTCCCTCCCTTTGTCATGTGGAGTGTGAGGGGAGTTAATCTTGCTCTGCTGGAGACCTGTCGCGGCAGCTTGGGGAAGTCGTCCACGTTTACAGTACAGAGTCGGGTGCCTAGAGTCTTCTGGTAAATATTTTGGGAAGTTGAATTCCACTGGCATTATGACCCAAGGCTTGAGCAATGGGTGCTTTTCAGGCCCAGAGGATGGAAAGTCAGGTGCCCCCCATGCACACACACACACCTGAGCCCCACAGGGAGGCACCAGAGTGCGGGCTTCCTGCTGTTGTGGAGTCCGCTGGGCTGAGCTTTCCCCCAGGGATCGACCTGCACCTGTCCCCTCCTTGCAATACTCCTGCCCTCTCTTTACCCTCAGCGCCCGGCTGCCTGCTTCCTACTCCTGTGCCAGGAACCAGCTCTGGCCAAACAGGCCTGAAGCAGGGGCACCGAGAGGATTATGGAAAGAGACAGAAGAGAGGAAAAGCGTAGGATCGGGGCACAGAGCTTGGTGGATGAGAGCCCCAACTGCCCGCCGCGAATAGTATTTATTGCTTAGAACCCGGAATCTTTCAAAGGAGAGCAACGACATTCTTTGGTCAGGTGCTGAGCAGTCTTGATCTATCTGGGTTAGACGGTCACATATTAGAGGGCGCTAGCTTATTGGGATAAAAAGAAATGATAAAAAGAAAAAGGGGTCTGAGCGATAGCCCAGCGGGTAGGCGTTGCCTTGCACGCACGCAGCTGGCCTATGCCGGCCGGGTTCGATCCCTGGCATCCCATATGGTCCCCTGAGCACCGCCAGGAGTAATTCCTGAGTGCAGAGCCAGGAGTAACCCCTGAGCATCGCCGGGTGTGACCCAAAAAAAGCAAAAAAAGAAAAAAAGAGAGAAAAGGGCTGGAATACTAGGAGCACTCCAGGGCAACACTGTGGGCTCCAGCATTTGGGATTCTGGTTCCCAGTGCTCAAGCAGCCAGTGTGACTCATTCACTCTCCACTCCCTTACCCCTAAAGCCTCCCCAAACCTGTCCTTTGTCTTCAGAACCCCGTGGTTCTGCCCCCTTCCGTTCTGTTCCCTTCCCTTCCCTCCCTTCCCCCTCTCCCTCTCTCCTCCCTCCCTTCTCCTTCCCTTTCTTTCTTCCCCTTCCTTCCCCTCCCAGGACTTCTCTTCTTCCTGCCATACCCAGTGGTTGTCAGAGCTCACTCGTGGTTCTGTGCTCAGCAATCACTCCTGGTAGGGCTTAAGTAACCATCTGGAGTGCCAAGCATTGAACTCAGGTCGGCTATATGCAAGAGTAGCTCCCTACCCATTGTACTCTCTCTCTGGCCCCAGGGCTCATCCTCAGCCTTCAGTGTTATCTTCTGTGGGCTGGAAATGGGATAAAGAAGCCCCTGCTAGGATGGAGGTCTCAAGACCTGGCTTGGGAAGCATCTCACTTCCTCCCTAACACTGTGAGCCACCCTGGGGCCAGCCCGGCTCTTGCTTCCCTGTGTCCCTTTGAGACCCTGAGACAGGAGAGTGACCCTCCAGTGCAAGGGACTATGCTGAGCTCTTCAGTGGAGAAAGTCTCTTAGGGTGTGGTTTTGGAGGTTTGGGGCCCGAGACATACTGTCGCTTCAGCGAGTGTGACGCCAGCAGTTCGCCCAGCGGTTGGGCATGGTGGCGGCTGGATCACAAGTTCCTGCAGGTGTCAGACTTAGGAATGAGCTGAGTCTCACTAATTTTGCAGTAGTGGCATGTAATGATAGTATTATTTTGAAATTGCAAGAAAATCTATAGAGATATATTGGTTATACAGCATTATTAAATTCTTTTTTATTTGATCAGCATGGCTACTAGAAAATTCAAAATCACACTTTAGCTTTGCATACTGTTCCCCTGAGCATCGGTGGTGTAGATTCTGAGCTTTCTCAGAGATGATGGCTATATTACTCCTAAGAAGGCAACGCTGGTTTTAGGGAGGCAGTTGTCCTCTTCTTAATGTTGAGCATCCCCACACACTTTGTTACACAGTGCAACTGGGGCATCATCATTTCTTGGTGGTGTGATTTAAGGACAAGTCAAATGGGCAGGGGCAGACGCTGGGATGCCCCCTGAAATTCTGTGCCATGCCCCACTCACTTTTCAGTCTCTAGCAATGCAGGAGACCCTGGGGTGTCCCGAGCACACTGGGGGCTCTAGTACTGCAAGACTCAAATAGTGCCGCAGCCTCCGACCACCGCCCTGGGCCGTGTGGCCCCATTCTCCCATTCCCACAGGAAGTCGTATCTGCGGACTCCTGGGCAACTAACTCTTTGCTCAGGCTCTTTCTGCAATGTGTGTTGTGCTTTCCAGGACTCAGCTTCCACACAGCCCCCAGGAGCAGTTTCTGGAAGCCCCTTTCCCTCCCCACTCTTCTTTGTGCTTCTTTGGGTGCTTAGCACCACCCCCACCCGCTGATGTTCTGTTCCCCCCACAGGCACATGGCTGCCACACTCTGGCCTGGCTGCCACACTTGGCCTGGCTGCCACACCCTGGCCACTGTGATCTTCGGCCACTCAGCCCATCTTTCTGAGGCTATGTGTCCCCATCTGAGAAATTGGCAACACCCAGTGAAAGTCCTCCTTGGGGTTGGCATGAGAAGCTGGTGAGAGCCTTGCGCATGCCCCCCTGGTGGACACAGACCTGGCAAGCAGCAGAGCGGATCTCCTGGCACTGATAGCCCCTCTTCAGGATGGCCTCTTGTGAGGGAAGAGTCTTTCCAGAAATCCTGTCCCAGGCAGAATATTTGCTATTTTCCTTCCTTGCTGGATGCCTCCACCTTTAGTACCCTCTCCCGGCTGCTCTGCTCCCCGCCCCTGCCTCCACATTTGGAAACTCCTGGCCTCCATCCTCACTCAGGGCTGCCCAATAGTGCCAAGATAGGCATTGTTCAGCTTTCTGGGCTCCAAGCACAAGACTGTCCTGAGGAAGCCCTTTTGGGGTCCCCTGCTCACAGTCCTTGGGAATCGAAAGTTTACAGACCTGCAGCTTTGGGAGGGCAGGAATTCACATCCTTGTGAATCTCTGAGTGTTCTGTTTCTAGAACCTTCCCTCACCCTCTATAACCTGGGGACGCTAATGGACTTTGGTGCAGTTCCAGCCTGTCTTCTGGTTCTGTGGGTTACTGAGCACAAAGGGAACCAGGCCCTGCCTGAGTCACAGGGACTAAGTGAGGAGCTCGTTGGGGCCCTAGACCATCAGCATGTTGTTCCCATAGTGGGGAGGGCTCCTGGCCCCACAAACAAGATGTGTCAATTATGGCCATCTGCAGTGAGACCCTTCTTGAAGCGGTGACAGCAGCAGCCCCTGGACCCAGGCAACCCCCAGCCCCAGAGGTATCTGCCAGTTTTCCCAACTAACCTGCACCCTACCCAGGACACCCGCCCCCTTCCCATAATTCATGACATCAAAACACCAGCCTTACCGCCTTTTCCTCAAGACTCAGGAGCCAAAGCAATTACTGCCTTTGGCTTTTTCCTCCTCTCCCTTACCAAGGGTTGAAGGAAGGATCCATCCTTCTTCGGAGGCACCAACTCCTGCCCCTAAAACAGGCTAAGAAGGACACAGCCAACTCTTACCTCTTCCTGGCTGCCTTTCTTTCCCATCCCAGCTTACTCTGTCTGTCTGTCTGTCTGTCTGTCTGTCTGTCTGTCTGTCTGTCTGTCTGTCTGTCTGTCTGTCTGTCTGTCTGTCCGTCTAATCCTATCTATCTGTCTGTCTGTCTGTCTGTCTATCTATCTATCTATCTATCTATCTATCTATCTATCTATCTATCTATCTATCTATCTATCTATCTATCTATCTATCTATCTATCTATCTATCTATCTATCTATCTGCTTTTTGGGTCACACCGGCAATGCTCAAGGATTACTCCTGGCTCTCCACTCAGGACTTAGTCCTGGCAGTGCTCGGGATGCTGGGGATCAAACCCGGGTCAGCTGTTTGTAAGGCAAACATCCCTGCTGTGCTATTACTCTGGCCTCCAGTTTATTTTTTTTTGTTTCCCCTTTCCCCCTACCTCTGAAGCCGTTTTGTGAACTGTCGTGTGCCACCTGAGTCTCCAGGTGGCACACGACAAACACAAAAAAAAAAAAAAAAAAGCCACACAGACACACACACCTCGATGTGTGTGTGTGTGTGTGTGTGTGTGTGTGTGTGTGTGTCTGTGCACACTGAGGCACACGCATCTCAGCTTCATTTGGGCCTTATGACTTGCTGGCTTCTCACGTCCATTTTGTAGATGGTAAAAGTGCGTCTCCAAGGGACGAGAGCCTTTATCCCTGGTCACGTGAGTGACGGAGCTGGACCCTGGCTCTGGACTTCGACTGGCGCTGCTGTTTCGCCTTCCTGCCTGGTCAGTGGTCCCTTCTGAGTGGACAGCGCTCACAGAGGGCAGCTGGGGTTGGAAAGTGTGTGAGTCAGCCCTGCTGACTGCCTGAAGCTGAGATGACCCAGGAGCGCCGGATGGTTTGGTTGACCTTTCTGCGGGGTGCTGGCCCTCCCTGCGCCTGAAGCTGAGCAGACACAGCCGTCTTCCCCCAGGGACTAAATTTAGGCTCCCTTGGCTCCTGGCCGGCCCTTGCTTTGTTTTTGGAAAGTCTCCATTTCGTTCCTCCTGCTGTAGGCTGGGAGGCCCAGGCCGTAGCCTGACTGTCCTGCTGCCTGTCCTCCCGCTCTGGCCTGAATTGATCTTGTTGGAGTTAATTAGCTGCGGGCCTTGCGGGCCAGGCGTCCGGCAGGCAGGAGGATCCGTGTTGGGGTGCACCCCCCCTGCCCCGACTTGCTGTTACCTCGGGCGGAGGCCCTCTGAGGGAGGCTCTGGGGTTTTCTTTGGCACTTGGTGAGCAAATGGCTCCCTCTCCCTTTTCTTCTGAGCTCTGTAAAAATACAAAGTTAAAAAGACCCTCAAGTCTGAACAGTAAAACCAAATACATGAAACTGAGCTGCTTCCAGGTGGGGGCCCCAGCCTGTGAACACCCAAGTTTGAAACTTCCTCTCTGTGGAATTTATGGGCGCCTTGGAAACTTTTCCTTTTCCCTTTAAGCATCTAAGTTGGCTCAGGGCATTCTTTAAAAGCGGAGCCCTGTGCAGCTCACAGCTTGATTTAATACAGCTTGAATACAATAGTCACTTCTGAGCCTGCTCTCTTCTGAGTGAGCTGGAAAGTCGTTTCATGACACCAGTAAGTAGGTTTCCCCCCCACCTTTATAGCCAAGAAGTACATTCGAAGATTTAATAGATTTCTCTGCTTCCCTCCCCTAGTAACCCAGATTTTTGCTGCAAGGAAGGAAACTTACTCCAAACAAGTTCTTTGAGTGGAGGTGGTGGGCCGAGGTCCCTGGGGACTGTGGATGTAGACCCCTGGGCATGGGGGTGGGAGGTGGGAATGGGGTGAGGGGGTGGTTGGAGAGGGACCCTGTTCGGAGATGAGGGTGGCCAGACCAGGATCACACAGCACCCGCAGGGCAGAGTTGAAGGAGAGAGTGCCAAGAGGGGGGTGACTTTGAGGGGGAGCCCCACCTTCCTGCCAAGGGGCTCCATTCCCAGCTGGGTTGTTCAGGCTCTGCTCCCAGGACAGGCTGTCTGAGAGGCGACAGTGACAGATGGCCCCAGAAATAACTTCATGAAGGCTGGGCTTTGTGGGGGCAGGAAGGGGGACGGGTCCCACTTCCCAGAGCTCCGGCCATTGCAGGGGGTCAGGATTTGCAGGTTACTCGGGGCTCCTTTCTCATCTCCCAGTTCGGCTTTGCGGTCATGCTGCTGGTAACCTGCACACATAGGTTTTGCTTCTTGTACCAGAAATTATCATTTTTTGTGTTGGGGGGCACCTCCGGCAATGCTCAGGGCTTTTTTCTGGCTCTGCACTTAGGGATCACTGCTGATGGGGCTTGGAGGGCCAAACGTGGTCCTGGGGACTGAACCCAAGTTGGCTGCATACAAGGCAAATGCCCTACTCACTGTCTTAGCTCTCGGATGCAAGAAATTATCTTTTGATGAACTAGCTGCCAAAGTGAAAAAGTGAGGATGTGGTATGTGAGAACCTGGATAATGAGAGAGATAGGGCTGAGAAGCCCAGGCCTGAAGTGAACAGCCAGGGCCTTGTCTGTGACAGTGGAGAGTTGTGTGGAGACACTTGGTTGTCATAGCTTAGCTTACAGTGTGTGTGTGTGTGTCTGTGTGTGTGTGTCTGTGTGTGTGTGTGTCTGTGTGTGTGTGTGTCTGTGTGTGTGTTTGCACATGCTCTCATCTACAAGGAGTGGACAACAAAACCAGACAGACTGCATTGATGACCCAAGTGGAAGGCACCTGTGACCCAGAAGGTGATTCGGTGGCTCCTAGCTCTTTCCCACGGTGTGCAAGCTGAATCCTTCTTAAGTGTGTGTGTGTGGGGAGGCGAGGGGGATTCTAGACTCCACAGGGCTACAGTGCCAGCAGCTCCTCGGAATTCTGACTTCCAGAAGATTCTGAATGCTGAGAATGGTCACTAGTTTCTCAGCCTTTTGTTCCAAGTTGGGCCTGTATGCTAATTCGGCCTCTCTCGCCTCCCAGGCCCTACCCAGGCTCGGACAAATGGCAGATGTGCCTGGCAGCTGGTTGCTCAACAAGGCCCGGAACAGCTGGGAGCAGTGGCTGTCCTGCCTCGGGCCCTCCCCTCCCTCGCCTCCCAGAAAATGGTTCCTAATTTAAATATCCAGACCCAGGCTGGGGAGGTGGAGTGCTTAATTTGCAGGGGGAGCCCCAGTTTCATCCTCACTGCACCCCTGCTTGCAGCAAGCAGTTCTGGGATTGACCCCTAGCTGGCCCCTCCCCATATAAGAACGTAAGTATTCAGAGTCACAGCTGAGCCGCATGATCGAGTAGGGGCAAGGGCGGCATTATCTGTTCATCCTGGCATCTCTCTTATCTTTGTGGAGACAGCCGCATCCGAGGACTTGGGGACACAGGAGATCCCTGCCTGGGTCTGAGAGGCTGAGGTTGGTGGGTGACTGTATGCACGATGCATTGCAGGGGACAGCACCCGCAGCCTGTCCTTAGGTGCCTAGTGACTGCTAGAAGCAATTGGCAGGAAGGGCATAAAACTGGAAGGGTGGCTGCAAAGAGCAGGGGGCTTTACACCCACAGAGCTGGAGCCAGGGCTTACCCACACACCCGGCTCTGCCTCGCCCTGTTGTGTCACCTGGTATGCCTGATGCTCTGGCTCAAGGCAGAGTGACCCTGTTAGGCCCGTGGCGGCCAAGTTTGAATTCCTGGAAGTTATCTGAGTTGGAGTTAGTAGGCGTGACTGAACATGAGGGGTCTCCGTGGCCCCCTCTCTGCACACATTCGGGGACTGTGCAGAAAGGCGGTGGTCAGCTGCACTTGGCCAGGCAGGCTCTTCCACCTGCTGTTACTTTTGCTTTGGTTCGCATGCGGATGAGGGTAGTTTGTTCAGTTTAGGGTCTTATCTTTTCTACCCTCTCTTGGTGTCTATGGTTGCAGATGCCTTAGCGTGGGTATTGCTGAACACTCAGCTGGGTGGGACTGGGGTGGAAGACAGGAGTCTCGGGAGGAGGTGTTCAGTGGCCCTGGCCGTGTTCAGTGGTCCTGGCAGTGTTCAGTGGCCCTGGTGGTGTTCAATGGTCCTGATGGTGTTCAGTGGCCCTGGTAGTGTTCAATGGTCCTGACGGTGTTCAGTGGCCCTGGAAGTGTTCAGTAGTCCTGGCAGTGTTCAGTGGCCCTGGCAGTGTTCAGTGGGTGGGAGTCCGTGGTCCTGGCGGTGTTCAGTGGCCCTGGTGGTGTTCAATGGTCCTGACGGTGTTCAGTGGCCCTGGTAGTGTTCAATGGTCCTGGGCGATGTTCAGTGGCCCTGGCAGTGTTCAGTAGTCCTGGCAGTGTTCAGTGGCCCTTGTGGTATTCAGTGGTCCTGACAGTGTTCAGTGGCCCTGGTGGTGTTCAGTGGCACCAGTGGTAATTCAGTGGCTCTGGTTCTTTCTATCTTGGCTCAGAGCTGCCGGCTGATGGTTCTCCTGGACAATATGAAGCTGGCCAGGATGCAGGGCCAGGCTGGCTAGGTCAGTGCTTTCGTGATACCTTTCTCCAGGCTGCCTTTATCTCTGGGAGTGTCACAGGGTTCCCTGGGAGAAGTCAGTCACTTAACCCAGCGGTCTTATTTGTGAAAAGAAATGAAGGGACATTCACCCAAGCCCCAGCTGCACCCGGCCAGGAAGCAGCCCTGGAAATTAACCTGTGCACAGCCCAGCTCACACCTCTGCCCCTGCCCCCCAGCTCTGCCTTCCCTGTTCTTCTCTTCACGCCTTGGAGAAAGGAGGAACTGGAGTGTTAGAACACTGCAGTGGGACTCCCGTGGTTTGGCCACTCCAGGCTCCCACTCTGTGCTGCGCCCAGAGATCATGCCTACCCATAGGTCCTGGGATGAGCCCAGCTGGAGAGGGCTCAGCAAGGCAACTTAGCCAAGGAAAAGTCTGCTTGTCTGGGAGCTCCCAATGCCTGTGTCTGGGGGGCCCACCGGGTCCAGCTTCTGCTCAGAGCAGGTGCCACTCTCAATCCCGCAATACTGCTTCCCAGGGGGTCCCTAGCCAGCAGAGTTGGGCGAAGCCTGTGGCACCAGTTTGGAAACTGTGCCATTCCTGTTTCACACCTTCCAGGCAGAGATAGCCGACTGGTGGCCCAAATCTGGATCCTGGGAATGTTTTATTGAACCCAGTGAATTAAAGAAACAAATGGAACCACCTTTGAAAATGAGGGTTTCCAATTAGAAGTCCTGGTTTCTGGCTCCATTGCACAGTCGGAGGATCCACGAGTGCTGGTGGGCTTCTTAGCTGGGCAGTGTTCAGCAGGTGGCTGTGTCTTCAGGAAGAGCCAGCCACCCCCACCACCACCACCAAGTCCTGTTTATCCTCTGTGGCCCTTTGCCATTGCTCTTACACACCTTTTCTTTTCTTTCTGGTGTCTGGTCACTCAGCTGTGCTCTGGGGTCTACTCCTGCAGCACTGTTTGGAGGGTCTCCCCTGGTGGTGCTCGGGGACTGTGTGGTACCAGGCATCAGGCCCCAGTCACCCACATGCAGAGCTCAAAGCTCTCTCTCCTCCCCATGAACCTGTTTTCTTGTAGAGATATGTTTCTTTTAAAATGTTGACACCGGGGTTTACAGTCATTGATCCTAGGGTTTTAGGCTTCTAATATTCTCAACTTCAGCCCCATTACCCGGTGACTCCATTTCTCCCACCCCCAAACCTGACAGGCATCATTTGGAATGTAGTTATTGTACTTCAGGTCCTGGGCTTTTACGTGTGTTGGATCTAGTGGTTTAGATACAGGCACACACATGACTTCCCCGACTTATGAGCTCAAGGGCCCTGTCTCTTGCCCACTGTTGCTTCCAGACCCCCTGGTCTTCCTTTCCCCACTGTTTCTCTCCTTCCCTGTAATCTAGAGCCAGTGTCTTGCTCATCTTCGATACCTTCCATGCCCAGATCTCTTACTCTGTGGCCCACAGATTAGTGAGAACATCAGCTTTTGTCCTGGTCCATCTGAGAGATATGTTTCTCCTTCATAAACATTTCTTTTTTTTTTTTTTTGAGTGGTGGTGGTGGTGGAGGGTACCAGAATTGCTGCTCTCTGTTTTTCCCATATAAAATTGGGTTTCTAGTCTTTGAAAAATTTTTTTTTTTTTTTGTTTTGTTTTTATTTTTTTTCCCCAATTTTTATTAAACCATTTTAGACATACAATTGCAAGATGCTCATGTAGAGTTTTGGTTCTACAGTGTTCCAACACCCATCCCTCCACCCGAACCCATCTCCCATCACCAATGTCCCCACCTCCTCCCCCTCCCACACCTCAACTACTTGCCGGGTTCTGTATGTCTTCTCTCTCCTCTCTATCTCTCCCTCCCACCTAACTTTCCTGCACATCATAGAATGCAGTGCATTAAAGGACATTACTGTTTCCACTATTTTGATGGATCGCGCAGCTGCAAGCGGCCGCAACCTGGGCTCAAACTGGTTTTGCTTTGTTAACCTGGTCGTGAGTTAGTATCCCAGCATCCGGACAGCGAAGGTGGTGGCTAGTGTGGTGGGCGAGTCTCATCCGGCTGCTTCTGGGACCCCCAGAGGTGATGGGCCCACTCCCAAAACCCATCTGTCCTCTTGGGAGCCCCATGGTCAGCTTAGCCTGGGGAAAGCGGAGTTCCAGCTTCCCCAGGTGCGTCCGAGGTCCCGCATGCTATGGCTGGTCGCCCCAGGGCAGCTCCTGGGCGGGGCCACCAGGCTTGACAAAATGGAGGGGGAATGGCTGACCCCTGACTCCATCTGATGAATTCCCAGCCATTCCCGCTTCTGGGAGCTGCCTACCTGGGCTTGAACTGGTTTTGCTCTCTCCTTCATAAACGTTACAGCTATTGTAGCAATAGCTTGCTGTTCAAGAGAAGGCAAGGATGAAGCCAGGTGGGGCTCTGTTTTAAGAAAATAGAGAAAGAACGTGTTTCTTCATGGAGATGGAAGTTTCTCTACCCAGTTCCTAGGGAATAGAGGCCTGGCCCACTTATTTAAGTCTGAGTTGTGCTCAGATCACAGCAGTGGCATTGGCCCTGGCTTGGGGACCTGTTTCCCATAGAATAGTATTTTCCAGGTATGATGTCCCTCTTGTGTGAAATGCTTTTACAACAATAAGTTTGGGAAACATAGGGACAATTCACCTGGGCTGTTTACTGCAGGACTTCTCAGGGCCTCTGTGCTACTGTAGTGCACAGGGAACCCTGAGTGTGGGGTTTGAGAGACAGCCGGTGCTCTGACGCCTGCTGACGGCGCAGGACTCCCGCTGCATGGGGCTCCTGCCACCTGCTCAGAAGCAGGAGCTGGCACATGGCCCATGCCCACACTCTGTGCTCATTGTGTGACTCAGTGTGCATTGTGGGCCTCCACAAAGCTGGAGACTTCTTGTTCCCATCTAGGGTGACTTCACAGCCACCGTCACTGTGACTTCACAGTCAGACATCACAGACTGGGGGTGTAGGGTCTGGAAGTGGGGAGGTGACTGTTGGAGCGCAGGGACATGTCCAGGCCCTGCTCCCTTAGCTGTGTGTCGGAAGCTGGGTCTTTCTAGCAGTTTCTTTGGAAGAGGCCTTCCAGACTGTGCTCAGGGAGCCCAGGCGCCACTCGTGGTACTCAGCCAGGTCATGTGCACCTGATGGTTTAGTGCTTGGGCCCTGCCATGTGGTGCTGGGAGCCAACAGAGCCACACCCTGGGGCTCACACAGGCGGGACTGGCTCTCCTGCCCTTTGAAATACTGGAAGGTGTGTTCTTGCATGGCGACGCGTCATCTCTTTGCCCAGCTGCAGGGAGGCAGGGCTCCTGGACCAGATGCCAGCCTTGATGTGCTGAGCTCCCTGGGATGCTTCTGAGGAGGCCAGAAACATTCCGTCCAACGATGTCTCCGCTAATTAGTCCATTAGAGCCGACAGGCCTCAGATCGTGAGTGTGGAGCTGTCTGCTAATTATGCTTGAATGTGATTTTAGTTAAACGATTAAGGGCTGCCCTCCCTCGAGCTCTCTCCCTCAGGCCTGTGCTTGGAGCTCACACCGGGAGGAGACCAGCTTTGGTCCCAGGGACACACTGCCCTCTCTCAGGGCTGAGGCATGCCACCTCTAGCAGGCGTCCTTTGTGGCTTCAGAGGTCTTTGCAAAGACCTGGTGGCTTCACAGCTGAATGTTTCTGTGTCTGCAGAGATGGGGACTGTGCTGTGCCGAGGCTTCTCCCAGCTCCTAGACAGGGTCTGGGGCCCCATGCGGAGTGCAGATGCAGTGGGGATTCTGGGGACCAGAGCCTCCACCTTGCTGCTCACCCCTGAACGTGTGTGGCTCTGAGGGAACACTCAGGCCTATTCACAGTCTCTGCAGCTGACAGTCTGGCCACTGTATGCCGTGCAAGTGTCGGCCCCGCAGTGGCCTGGTGCTGCGCCACGTGAACTGCACATTGGGAGACGCTACAGTGCGAGGGTGGAGGGCCGGCAGCTTTTTGTCGGCGCCTCTGGAGAGTGGGGTCCCTCCCTGCCCTCCCTGGGCAGGCCCTGTGACGGCTTTAACTACTGTGGGCACTGTAAGTGGCCCCTGAGATGACCACAGCGCTGCTTCTGTGCACTGGGAGCCTTGAGCTGCCCCCTGGAAGTCCAGCAGATGCCCAGAGGGACAGCATGGAGGGTCCCTGGAGAGAGGCTCAGGGGGATAAGTGCGGCTGACACTCTGCTGTCCTGTCTGGGTGGACCTTCCTTTGAGTGTCCCCAGCCATGCTCTGATGACCACGGCCCAGCTTTCACCTGCCAACAGCCACACAAGAGGCATAGACTCTGGGGGGCATAACAATTGCACAGCAGGGAGGACACTGATGTTGCACATGGCTGGCTCAGGATCGATTCCTGGCATCCCGTATGGTCCCACCAAGCACCACCAGGAGTGGATCCCTGAGCGCAGAGCCAGGTATGGCCCCAAAACTAAACAAAAAAAATCACTTGTATCAGTTGTTTCATTTGTCTTCTCGTTGTTCATCGATTTTCTCAAGCGGGTGCCAGTAATGTCTCCATTCGTTGGAAAAAAAGAAGAGGCACAGGTCTGGGTGGCAGAGGGGCACAGTGTCCTGAGAGATGCCACAGCTGTGCCTTGCCCACCCCAGGCTTCAGTGTGGAGGTATGGTGTGCGGTCAACTTGTGTAGACAGGGACCGGTCTCTGCACATGGCAACACTTTGCCTGAGGAGCAAGGCATTACCGGAAGAGCAAGTGACCTGCCATATAGGTGGCAGGGTTGTGACTACAGCAGAGGTATACAGTCCTTTGGGGGTGTCACTGGGAGCACTAGGGTCCCAGCCTGGTCCCCATGCACAACTCACTGATCATCAGTCTTTGAAAGAAAATCCTGGTCATTGAATGGATTTCTTGCTCAAAAGAGTGCACTCTTGAGGCCAAGCCATAGTTCAGCGGGTAGGGCGCTTGCTTGCCTTCCATGCACCCAACCCAGGTTTAATTGCTGGAACCCACATGGCCTCCCTCAAGTCTGCCAGGAGTAAGCCCTGGGGGCAGCCAGGTGTGGCCTAAAAAACAAAACAAATGAAACAAAACAAAAACACCAAAATAATGTTCTCTTTACCCTGTTCATCATCTTGGGAGGGTCTGTGCTACGTCTAAGAGAACAGACCGTGAGCCTGGCTCTGTATACAAAGTGAAGTGACTAGCAGTAGCTATTGCTGTTACAAACCACCTAAGACCTAGGGACATCAAGCATCATTGGTCGCCCTCCTGTGGGTCAGCTGCAACTGACATGTTGATCTGGCTCCTGCTTCTGAGGACAGGGGCAAGGCGGCCCCTCCCAGGCGGGGAAACACTCCAGGGACAGCCCAGCTCTCCTTCCCCTGCCTGGGCATGTGTTGCTTGGTGTGAATTTCCTTGTGTGATGATCCAAACTGACCTGCGAGCACTGACTGCTCACCTGGGCTGCGGGTGCAGCCTGCGGTGGGCTCGGTGACTGCCCATGGGCTGGAGCATGGGCTCCGTGATGGTGGGAGCTGTCGCTGGTGCCTTTGTGCTGTGGAGTCCTGTGACCTCTACGTGTCTCCTATTTGCTGCATTCCAGTTGAGCATGTCGTGAGCATGTCCTGTGGTTTAGCAGGTGGAAGGACACTCTCTCCACCCCCCACCCCGCTCTGTGTGTGTGTGTGTGTGTGGTGTGTGTGTGTGTGCAAAGAGGCATCAAAATGGTGCCAGAAATGTGTCCCACCAGTCTCAGCTGCTCCTGTCTGACCACAGGCTCCAGAACTGCCACGTTGCAGACATTTGGGTTGCTGTCATTCTTCAGTACTTCCATCGTTCCTCTGTCTTAGCTGCCTCATCTCTAAAATGGACACAAAAATAGATGAGCTGTTGCAGGGGTTTGAGAAGGTCAGTGTAAAGCATGTGGCATCAAACATGGGCCCAAGGAAGCGCTTGGTAAATGTCAGCCTTTGTGGTAATTACCAGCCAGCTTCTAAGTGTCCCTGGGTCACGGCTCCTGGTAACTGGTAGTTACTGGGCCTGGGTGGTTCTCTTCTTTGGCTTCCACATATAAACAAGGGGTCTGGCTGTGCCATCCTGGGTGGCCTTGCTGGGCCTGCCTCTGCATGGCTATGGAGAACAGGGGCCTCATGAGCTGCCAGCCCCCATCCCGTCACACCTGTGCCCCAAGGTTCTAGGCAACAGTCTTACAGAGTAACCCACCCTCAGAGCCAGGCTCCCAGTGGTGTCCGATGGGGGCCACCCGCTGGCTACTCAGAATTCCCTCCTGGAGGGAACAGTGGGGCGGGGCAGGCAGCGCCTTCTCTCTCCCTGACTCCCGCAGAATCAGGGGTGCTGCCCGTTTCCAGATGTGCTAGAAAACAGACAGGGGTCCGAGTTACTCCTCCTCCCACAAAACTTAGCCTTCCTTGGGATTCTGTTCCCAGCCTGGCAACCCTGTCATTAGATTGTGATTGGGACTGTGTGGTGCCCTCCACCCTTCAGGGGCACCGAGGTGGGTGGCCGAAGCCCCTCAGACGAGCGTGCACCAAGCGTGCCGTTGCTGGAGCAGGGGCTGGGGCCACGAGCCATGCAGGCGGGCTGGCGCCTCGGCAGCTGGGCCGTGTCAGTCCCGTGGAGACGCAGCCTCTGCTGGCCAAGGAATTCTGGGCTCGAGGCTGAGCCGAGGCTGCCTTGGAAGCACATCCCAGGCCTGGGCAGCAGGCCTGCTCGGGGACTTGGGGCGGAATGCCGGGAACCAAGAGCTGGCCTGACTTCTGAGGCGTGTGGAACTAGCTCTTCGGAGGCCGCCTGGCTCCAAGCTGCAGTCGACACCCCCCCTCCCCCCCGTCTCCCCACCCTGAGCCCCAGGCAGGTGGGGCCTTCCCCCAATCCTCTTCAGCTGTCTCTCACACCAGCCCCCCAGCCCTCCAGCCTGCACAGTGGGTTGCGGCGAGTTTCCCCATTCAAACTTGGCGATAGTAATTACCGCAGCAGAATGACCCACGGCGACAAGAGCTGCCTTTTACCCGGGAGTCGCGCTGCGTGCTTCATGATGACTGTTTCACTGAGCCTTCGTGCCGTTAACAAACACCAGGAATGTTGGCCTGGCCTTTGTGCTGCTGTGTTTTGGGTTTGTTCTTGAAAGCAGTGCCGAAGGCGTGCCTGGCACTCTTCAAGAAGGTTTCCTGAGATGGGTGCTGTCATGGACTCCAGGTTCCTGACAGGGAGCAGAGATGTGGAGCGCAGGGGCCCCCAGAGACCCTTGGAGGGGGCGCTTGGAGCCCAGCGTAGGCACATCGCCCTCTGTTTGTCTTATCTGCTCTCGTTCTCAGTTCATTCAGTGTGTGTGGCTCAGGGAGAAACTTTTCTGGCAGATAGAAAGGCTGATTTCAAGTTGAGTTCTCATCCACAAAGGGGACCAAACATGCAAAAATTAGAATGATCACATACCCCAATGTCAGATAGAGTCGTTATCATCTGTCCCTGTGCTGAGAACTAAATCTGTCCCTAGGCTTTGGGGATGCAAATTAAATTGTTAGCAGCACACAGTATACTGTGGACTGTTCTATGATACTTATGTAAACCCTTGTAACCACAGAGAAAATACCTCTAGAAGTCACACAGAAAGGAAGGAGAAAGGAATCTAAGCTTATTAATACCCGCCTCCCGCCCCAACACACAGAAATCAAGAACATACAGCAAGAGAGCATGAGACAAGAGGAATAGCAAAATAATGAGAAAAAACAGAAATCATTGAGCAGCCTGGCGGCAGTGAGTCCTACCCTATCAAGGATGACTTTATTATATTAGGTTTTGTTTGTTTGGGGGGCCACCCCAGTGGAGTTCAGGACACACTCTGGTGCTGTGCTCAGGGATCACTCCTGCCGGTGCTCAGGAGACTATGTAGAGTACCAGGGATCAAGCCAGGCCAGCCACCACGCCAAGCCAAGCACCCTACCCACTGCCTATCTCTCCAGCCCCTATATTAGTACTTTCATTCTCTTCTGCTCCTCCTTCTGTCCTTGTTGACGTCATCACAGTGACCGAGGTCTGCGCACGTGTGCTTGCATGTGTGCTCACGAGGGTCAAACTCCTGAGCTGAAGCAGGCAAACCGTGGTGTGGTCATGCTCCCTGTCTTCTTGGCAGTGATGTTAGAACATCTTTTGGGCATGTGGGGGTCACACCCCTTTGTGGTGTTTAGACATTCCTGGCCTGTTGGGGCTGGAAGTCACTTGCAGCCTTGGGGTCATGGACAGAAGAGACCACTGCTTGGTTCCCGTGGATGATGGGACTTGGACCTCTTGACCATCTGGTGGCATGTAGGTCTCTGAGGTCACTGTGCTACTCCCCCACCGGCCTTCAATCGTCACTCTGGATATTACTCTAAATGTTCATAAATAGTACTCCAGTAAGAGACTGACAGTGGATCGGAAAACATGGCCCAGCTATGTGCCATCTACAAGGACAGATGTGAGCGGGCCTGTGCTCTGCAAAGACCCAGCGAGTCCTGTCTATAATGAGTGGATTCATCTCCTGGGAGGTGTCCCCGGGGAGGGGACTGACTGCTTCCTGAGGGAGGCGTCAGGCAAATGGTTGTCGGAACCCCTTTGTCAAATCCTCTCTATTTATTTGTTTATTTATTTATTTAGGTTTTTTGGGTCACAGCCTGAGATGTTTGTGGGTCATTTCTGGCTCTGCTTCAGGAATTACTGCTGGTGGTGCTCTGGGGACCATGTGGGATGCTGGGGATCAAACCCAGGTTGGCTGTGTGTAAGGCAAACGCCCTCCCCACTGTGCTATTGCTCTGGCTCCTGTCAAACCTTCTCTTAACCTTGGCATTATAAGTGGAGCCTTCCTGTTTTTAAATTAGCATCCAAACCTATCAGCAGCAGCTCACGTAAAACTGGGTCTGCCCAAAGAAGCGTGCACACACCTCCCACTCTCCCTATCCGCCCCCATTTATTGTCAATCATAGTAAATCCCATATATTTCCCCCACAGGCATCGTATCTTCTGGGGGTCCTGCTTCTTTCTGTCCCATCACAAGTCCACCTTTCTATTCTTTGAATCTCTGTCTTCATTCATTGAACAAACATTTGTAGTGAGCTTGATGAGTCAGTCCCTGTGCTGGATAAATACCACTGCATTTAGTCATCATGGCGTCACCCTGAGGTAGAGGCAGTTCCCCAGTAGAACAAAAGGAAAGCTTTCTGCGTGGACCTGCCTCTTTGGGGTGGGGTGGGGGTGCAGATAGGTCAGAGAAGAAACCTCTGTGACAATGATAGTGGGGAGTGATCACTCTGGACAAGAACCGGGTGCTGAAAGGGGATAAAGTGATGTGTAGGGACACCCTTTCAGTAACAGTATTGCAAACCACAGTGCCTGAAAGGAAAAAAAGAAAGTCTGCGGCTGAGGCTGGCTGGGGGCAGGAGGGAAACTGAGGACATTGGTAGAAGAAAGCGAACACGGGTGGGGGGGGGTTTTTGGACATGTTACAATGGAAACTCAATCACCAACAACTTTGCAACTTGGTATCTCATGGTGATTCAAACGATTTAAAAAAAAATGAAAACTCAAGGAGGAAGCAGAAATGGGCGGTCACTTCTTGACTGGCATCACATCACTGCAAGGTGGCAGAGTCAGCCCGGAGGCAGCCTGGCAGCACCCTTGTCTCTGGAGCATCCTCGGGAGCTTGTGGCTTCCAGGACTCAGTCAAGAGAATCTGCTGGTGACCCAGGGTGCACACCTCAGGCAAGGCTGCTGGGCTCCGTCTTGGGGTGTGCTGTGCAGGTCTGGGGGTACTTCCCTCCAACCCAGGCTTCACTTGCCTGATGCCCATTTCCCTGGGGCACTGGCCTAGCTCGGTGTCTGGGAGAGCGAGGAGCTGAGCCAGTCTGGAGTCACCCTTCAGCTGGGGGCACCCTTCACAGTGCACACATTTCTCTCTTGCCCGAAGCCAGAGGCTGTCGCAAGACAATGTCCAGTGGCCCTGCTAAGGCGGGGGTTGGGGCATGGCCCATCTTCAGGGTGGTCCAGGTCGGAGATGAGGGCAGGTAGAAGTCACCTAGTGAGGCCCCATGGGTCAGAGATGTGAGAGCGAGGAAGACATTGAAGATGCCCGATTCAGCCTACTTCTTAGAGATTCTTAGGGGAAACAGACCATGTTCCAGGCTCACAGACTGGCATGTTATTCCCACTTGTCTCCTGGTGAGCAGGACTGAGTAGACGGGACAAGATCAAGAGGAATTTGGGCTGCTGGGAAATAGGACCCACAGTGGCCCACAGGGCAGGGGCCGCTTGCCAGGCTGAGGGACGTCAGCCAAAGAATGTGTGTGGCCAAGTGTCCCCCAGGTAGTGGGTCTGGGCTGGGAGCCCGTGTGAAGGGAGAAGTCAGCAGAAGCTGCCCCAGGGCAGGCAACCCCAGGGGACGCTGTCTGCCTGCACATGGGACAAACCCGGGTGGTGGGGTGGGGGTGGGAGGATGGCAGGGGCCAAGGCTCAGAGTGGAGAGGCCTTTGCACCTGCCCATTTGCATTCTGGGCAGTGACTTGGCCGCTGCCGAGGTGCAGAGCTGGCCCAGACTACAGGGAGATGCGGATTTGTGTTTTGAGCAGGAGCCAGAGCTGGGTTCTGCAATCGGCAACCAGCCCAGGGCCAGTGCACGTTGGCCCCAGATCAGTGAAAGCTGTCGTGGGGCCAGCTAGTGCTCCAGCGCCCCGGGCCTGCTGAGCTGGGTGGGGCCTGCTCTCCCCCACCCGCTCCTCTGTCCCCGGACTCTCTGACTTCAAGCATACCCTCAGCGTGTCTGGGCTTGCAGGGGCGGGGCCCACCAGCTCCCCGGGTCTGTGATTCATAGCCCCATTCATCTCCACTCTCCCTCTCACCCAGGATGGCTGTATGGACCACTGAGAAAGGCCCACGAGTGCTTCGCTCCAAGGGGCTGCTGCTCTGTGTGTTCTGGCACCAACACGGTCTGCAGAACACTAGGTGCTGAGGGAGAAATGACAATGACTGTACTCTGGAGTGATCTAGGGGGAACATGGGCAAGCCATGGGTGCTAGGAGCAGTCTAGAAGACCAGCGAGCCATGGGTGCTAGGTGCTAGCTAGGGGACTGGCATGCCGGAGTGCTAGGTGCTAGCTAGGGGACTGGCATGCCGGAAGTGCTAGGTGCTAGCTAGGGGACTGGCATGCCGGAAGTGCTAGGTGCTAGCTAGGGGACTGGCATGCCGGAAGTGCTAGGTGCTAGCTAGGGGACTGGCATCCGGAATGAGGCAAGACCTAGCTAGGGTGTCAGGGATGCCACTGGGGTCCCCACAGTGTCAGGAAAGAAGTTCTCTTCTACCTCCGAGGACGCCGGGGAACAGATGAAAACTCACGAGTCGGTGCAGTTCCAAATAGGCTTTTAATTGTACAAAAGCTCTTTCACAGCACTCCAATATAATGAACAAACTTTAGCTCTGGTCCAAACTTAGACCATACCAAAGAGCCTAAGTCTCCCACCAAAGAGATAGGATCTCACCCGAGATGAGTCCTACCCAGAAGAAGGAGCAAAAGGCCAAAGAGCAAAAAGCCGAAAGCCAAAAGTCGCAGGAGCCAAAAGCTAAAAGACCCGGAGGGGCCTCAAGTCAGTCCCCTTATGTACACCAAAGTAATCCAGGGAGGGTCGTGTCAACAAATAACCCTAAACAAATGTAGGGCAGTGCCATACCCTATTGCAGGTATAAACAAAGGTTATGCCAAGGACTAATCCTGAGATTATCTCTTATGTAAAACACTGGAGAGAGAGAGAGAGAGAGAGAGAAGAGAGAGAGAGGGCTGATATAAAGTAATACATCTTAATTTCATGAGCTTCATGTAATCTAGATGGTACCCACAAGGTCCTTCTTATTATCTGCACCAGGGTGATTCTGAGTATCTTGTTCTCATGTACTGAAAGGGTCACACTCGCCTGCTTAGCGCAAACTAGTATGATCCATCCTATAGTCTTCCTTAGTCTCAGCGTAGCCAGGGTGGTAGTCTCCTGGTAAATTCTAACTGTACCACCCTGGGTGCAGTGGATATAAAGAGGAGCTGTGCCCAATCTAGAAAACATAGAAGTCTTAGTAGATGTATTAAGTCAGAAGTTATTCAGTCAAGGTGACTTCTGTAACTGCCACACCCTCTAGCAGTGTTTACATAGAAGAGAGGTCTCATTAGAATGAACCTTGGCTTAAATAGATTAAGCTGGGAGTGGGCAAAACAACAAAGCTCCCAGATTAGCTAAACCTGTCCTCCAACACTAGAGGACTGACAAGCTGGAAGTGCTAGGTGCTAGCTAGGGGGACCAGCAAGCCGTGGGTACTAGGAGCTAGCTAGGAGACTGGCATGCTGGGAGTGCTAGCACAGAGCGTTAAGGACTCCAGTGGGGGACTGGAGATGGTGATGGGGAGACCGAGGCCAGGGACCTGTGATAATTTCTGGCAGAGGCACGTAATGGGTGACACTGGGAGGAAGAATTGGGGTGTGAGGTGGGAACCTAGAGCAACATTAACTGCCACTTTACAGGGAGATGCAGCCTGTTGCTGGCTTCTGGCGGGAGGACAGAACGACCCCTTTGGGTCTTCTGGGTTCCCGTCTTTGGCCTGTGTTCTTGGGCACTTCCTGCCCCATCGACATCTCAGTCTCCTCCTCTGTGCTCTGGGAGGTTTTTACACTGAAGCCTGCAAGGGCCTGTGGGCTGGAGGGTCCCATGCGCTGCGTGCCTTGTGTGGCCTTCTCCTGGGGTGATGTTCTCAGAGGGGTATGGGCTCTCCACAGGTCAGGGTCTCTGCTCTAGGGGATCCAGCTGGTGCCCTGGCCCCGTGGGTCACCTGGTTCAGCCACACACACAGAGCTGCCAAGTGCTCTCGCCACCCCCTCAGGGTCCGGCTACCTCCCCATGGCCTTGCATCCTTTCCAGAGACCACTCACCTCAGCTTTGCAAGGGGGTGACGGCTCCCTGTGAGCCTTAGGCTGGAGGGGTTGGTGACCAGGAGCTGCAGTGGACAGGCCCCGCATGGCGGATGGTGTCACCCACTGTGAGTGTCGCTTGCCCCCAGCCCACGAGCATCCTTGGAGCTTAGAAGCTGGTGTGCAGCCACTCCCAGCGTCCCCATGGGCTTCCCAGAGACCGCTGTGAGGTGAGGGTCCCTGACTACCTGCAGGGACAGGCAGCTATGTGCATTCCCGCCTACCCCACAGCCTTTTTCAGTGTCCTGGTGAAGGGGTCAGCTTGCCTGGGAACAGTGAGAGTGAAATTTGCAGGTGGTGTCAGGATGGGGTTTGCAGCCTCCCGCGCACAGGCTGTACTGACATTCCTGCTGGCTTCAGACCGCTCCTGCCATCAAGACTTTCTGGGCTCCACACGATAATCACAGAAAGGGTCTCGGCAGCCCACCAACCCTGAATTCCTGGGCACCCGGAGCCAGAAGCAGTGGGGGAGCAGGCGCTCCCTGACAGGGACCCCTTGGGTTCTGATTGCTCGGGGTGGCTGTGGCAGAGGGGGTGGGGTCTGTTCACAGAGACCCCTCCCAGCAGGAGCCAGAAGACCCTCTGTGTGATGGGGAAGTTCCTCGTTCATGTATGCGCTCCACAGAGCCGCGTGTCCATCCTTCCTCCTCCACCAGCCCCATTTCTGCTGGCTCTGATGTGGTTTCCTCAGAAAGCTGGTCCTCATGTCCACTGAGAGAACCAGCAGGCCTCTTGGTGGCAAATGATGGCCCACACCACCTCTGGGTGCATTCTGGCGTCTCTCCCTACAGGGTGGCTGCTAGACGGCTAACACAGGAACGCCCGCAGCGGTTCCCATGTGCATGGCCTGAGCTGTTCCACCTTCAGGAAAGTGCTCCTGTGAGAGGGCCCACACTTCTCTCCGGTGTTGAGAGAGAGGCTCAAAAATGTCCCGAGAGATGGAGCAGGGAAGATGGGGCTCATGGGCCCAGGCCGGAGGGCATAGCCTCCCAGAAGAACCCAGGACGCTGGGGGGGGGTGACTCTACCATTCATTATTCAGCCCCTGGCTGTTCCTCACTGGCTCCCTCTGTCCCTCTCAGTAGCATGGCCCCTCACTCGCAGACAGCACTGTCCCTCTCCTGGGCTTCCACGTGCACCTTCGTGTGTGACCCAAGGCCCGTGTCACTGCCTGTGCCATGGCTGTGGCCACGGAGTCACAGAAGCAGCCACAGGTCCACACGTGTCAACTCTGGATTCTGCTCCTGTTCAGGCAGTTGAGTGTGCTAGGGTCAGTCACGCTGGTGCCAGAGGGACAAACGTCACTGCCGGCAAGTGCCAGAGCTCCCCAGGCTGGGGAGGTGCACAGCATGTGGGGGCCCAGGGTGAAGGGGCAATGGGTGGGCTAGGGCGGGACGGCAAGGAAGCTGACCTGTGCAAGAGCGAACACACAGGCATGTTCGTGCACGTGTGGGCCTGTGTGTATGTGTATGCACATGTGTGCACATATGTGTGTGTACTGTGGGCCTGTGTGCTTGTGTGTGCATCTGAGACAGGAGCGCCCAGAGTCTGCCTCTCTTAAGCTCTCTGTTTCTGTGTCCTCCATGGGGACATGTGCATGAGAGGAGAGGCTCCATAGGGTGCTCGGGGAGGACACAAAGACACCGAGGCTGTCATTCGCCAGCCCCGGGGGAGGGACCCTGAGTGACCAGCTTCTGCCCATGGCTGGGGCCTTCCCTCTCCCCAGCATGATGTTGGCCCCGGCTGCCTGGGGCACCATTCTGGTCAGCAAGCCAGAGCTGCCTGTCAGCAGTGGCCTGGCTCACCACACACGCTGGGTGCTGGCAGGGACCCAGGGCCTGTCCCAGGGCCAGCAGCGGTGGCCCAGGAGCCCAGAGGCACCCACTGCCCCTTGGCCTCTCCTCTTTCTTCGCAGTGCTTGGCTGCTGGCGACAGAGGCCAGGGATGTGGGGGGCCCAGCCTGGCATGCAGTGGAGCGATCGGTGACAGGCGGCAGCTGGTTGTGCGGGCAGGGACTGAGCATGCTACAGACACCGCCAGAGGCTCTGGGGGGCAGAAGCCCGGCTGGTGCGGCTCAGCCCCTGCAGGCCTCTGGGGACACGGGGCAGAAGAAAAATCAGGGGTGGGGTCCTGCTTCCCAGCCAGTGGGAACTGTCTTCCTGTGTTCAGGTGAGACCCCTGAGGCCCAGCCACTGGCGGGTCCAGTCTCTTGCGTGAGGTCACGGTGTAAGCGGAGGGACCAGGCTTAGCAGCCCCTGCCGACGGGGCGGCCGTGCCACTTCTCACGTCGGGAGCGCGTTCAGCAGAGCATGTCGTGTGCTGCGCTCACACTCGGCGCCGCTCCTGCACTTGCAAAAGCTGCCCTGGTTCTTATTATCACTGAGTCCTTTATGTGTGTGACCCCGGCTCCTCCGCGTCCCCCTTTCCCCCGCACCAGCCCATCCTACCCTGGTTTCCACAGCAGAAAGTCCTTTGAACACTGCCTGTAGGAAAATTCTGGTCACACCAGCCACAAATGTTCAAAGTCTCATTGCCCCACCCGGCCCTGGACAATCTGCCTGGCGTTGGGTCATCGCTTCCTCAGAGCCTGAGACCCTGGTGGTTGCCAGTGAGGGAGCTGGGGAAGACCGCCCACCCTGCTTGCTGCGGGCTCCAGTGTTGCACCCGGCCTAGTCGCCTTCCCAAGGGCCCCTGCATCATGGGACTGTGAGGACCAGCTTTTCCTGCTTTTTCACTAGGCCCCAGCTCTGCCAGCTGACACCCCCACCTGGCCTCCCACTTTGTGTTGGGTGATAGCAGCCTGCCGCCCTGGCTTGGCTGGGCTAGGGCTGGGCTAAAGGCCTTCAGCTTTGGGCTCCGAAACCTTGGCATTTCCAAAGCAGGATCCACATTCTCTCAGGGCAAGAGGCTGGGACTCAGCAAGGAATTTCTTGTACTTGAAAGGCTCTGTGTTTGTTTAATAGGAGTTCTATTTTTTGAAAACCCCCACAGTAACTAGGACATCACACCCATGATTTCAGTGATCTTACTGCTTGTGGCCCAGCAACACGTTGAAGAAAGAGTGAGCAAGTGCACGTGCAGGGGTTGGGCGTGGTAGCCATGGGGCCAGGCGGCGGATCCAGTGGCAAGCAGGGCGCCCATGCTCTGCCACAGAAGCCCTGGCGTCCCAGCACACCTGGTCTGAGAACTGTGGGAGCATCCTCCTCTCCCCTGGGTGTTCAGTGCTCTGGGTCGCCTGGCAGGCCAACCTGATGTCAGGGGACAGGCCAGGTGGCTTTGCTGGCCCAGGGCTGCCCATGCTGACTGTTTTCAGAACTAGGAACCCATTTGGGAGGTTCTTTGCTTCCTTCATGCAGGGTTGAGTTCACAGGCCAAAAGTGTGGAGTCTTCAGAAAATAAGTCAGGTGGCAGTTCCCAACTGTGGTGTGTGTGTGTGTGTGTGTGTGTGTGTGTGTGTGTGTGTATGCATGTGTAGAGAAGGGAACATGGGGTTCTGGGTATGAGAACAGGGGCAGGGGTGAGGGGGGCAGACATGTTGGGGATGGGCAGGAGTTAGTGGGGATGGGGATGGAGGTAGGGAAAGGGACAGGAATGGGGGGCAGGGGTGAGGGGATCAGGGCTGTGGGGGGGGAGGGAAGAGATACAGGGGGCAGGAGGTAGGGGAGTGGCTGGGATGTGAGGAGGGAAAGGGATGTGGGTACCGGGGTGTGAGGGCAGAGACGGTGTTGGGGGCAGGACCCAGGGACAGTCTGTCCAGCTAGTAAGAACAGTCAGGAAGAATCTGGAGTTCTCTCTGCTGCAGAACATCTCAGGAGCGTTTGTTAGCTTTCCGGGCCACCCAAGGGTGCTCAGAGCTTACTCTTGCCTCTACATTCTGGGCTCAATCCTGGCAGGGCTCAGGGGACCATAGAGGTGCTGGTGATTGAACCCCGGTCAGCTGTGTGCAAGGCTTTCACCCCGGACTTTCTCAACCATATCAGGAGTCTTGAGACTCTTCCTGACCTCTCCACCCCCTGGACCTGCTGCAGTTTCAGAGTGCAGGGCACGGACCCTCGGGGAAGGGGGTGTGGGGCTCTGGGGCTCAGGTTGTAAGAGGCTTAGTCTCGGGTGGGCGCCAGAGCCTGCAGCTCCCTGGAGTTGAAGTCCCTGTGTCGCAGTCGGCACAGTGATGGTGGCACGGTTTCACCCTCAGTGCCAGGGAGGGGCACAGCTGCGGTTTCACACCTGCAGTGCTCACACCTGCCAGGGGCCACCTGGCTACATTCATACCTGCTGTGCCTGGCTCACACCTGCCTGTGGATTCACCCACAGGTATGTACCAAGTCCACTCACTGCAGTAGACCCAAGCCCCGCTCCCTCCTGGGTACTGGCCATGTCTGCAGCCCTGTGCTCCCGGACAAGCCCTGGATGGCAGCTGGAGATGGACTGGAGGCAACCTTGGCTCTAGAATCTTCTCTCCCACCCACTCTGTCAGGTGGATCCCAGGGGTCAGATCTGGTTAATTTACGTGGCCAGAGTCCGGGTGGGGACAGGACAACCTGTAGTTGGTGGGAGGGCTGCAAGGTCCTTGGTGTGCCTGTATCTCATATCTCTGAGAAGCAAGTTCATTTCTCTTGGGAACAATCCCACGAGCACTCGCGTGGGTGACATTCAGGAGGACCCCTTCCCAGCCCACTCCTCTGCCCTGCACCTGTGCCTCGCAGGTGCCATGGGGCAGGGTGCCACGTGGCATCCCGAGTGTTTGGCCTGTACTGCTGTGGTAGAGTGGGCTTTGGGGCCAGAAGAAGTGTTGGCAAGGGTTCAGAGGTTACAGAGGCGCATGTGTTCAGGGACACAGGAGGCCCATTGAGGCCCAGGCATGGAGGAGCTGCTCTGGGGCCAGGAGTGGTTTCCCCTCCCACTCTGGATTCCTGGGTGTAGCCCTTGTCCACTGCTGGCGTGGGGTGGGGATGCGGAAGCCCAGAAGGCTTGTGCTCTAGGATAGTGATTCTCAACTGGGGGCCGCCGGTGAAATACATGTAAATGGGGGGTGGGGGGAATGGCAACTGTAATGGCTAGGCAGGGGCCACCGGATGGAAACAAGGGCAGAAGGGGCCATGTGGGAAAAATGTTGAGAAATGGCCGCTCTAGGGGACTGTGAGCATCATTCTGGACCTGAGGATCCCAGGGTCTGGAAGCATCTAGAAGGTTCTAATTCATCTCTTTCTTCGTTCCTTCCTTGGACCCATCACTTTATATCTCCTGAGTCTCAGATTTCTCTCCCGGGAAGTGGATTGTGTGAGGGGCTTGGTTGAATTCATTGACGTGACCCAAGGAATGTGAGCATGCGCTTGACCGTCCATGTGACATGAGAGTGACTCGGGTCAGGCTGGGGTCGGTGTCCCTCCTGTCTCCTCCTCACTTCTCTCCCTTCCCTTCCTGGTGGGCAACCAGGTGTTGATGGTACACGTGTGGTCTCGTGGTGTGGGCACCTGTGTGCAGCGTTTTCTTACAAGCAGCTCTCAGTTTTTCTTACTGCTTTCTGTCTGAGTGTCCACCCCCACAGGTCGCTGGACTCTGTTTAGCCTGTTGCTATCTTGGTGATCGGGATCACACACATGCTTTGGTGTGTGTGTGGGTCTCACAGGGGCCGCACCTTTCAGTTATGATCCTCTCATCCTCTCTGGTGCTCCGCACGCTTGCTTGCTGGGGATGGTACTCCTGGCTCTGGTGCTCACACATCGTTTTGGTTGTGTAGCTTGCTTGGGGCCGCACCCTTTAGTGCTAATGCCGCCAGTGGCCAGAAATCACTCAAGGTGCTGGGGACTGTGCTCAGTGCATGGGAGCAGCACCGGGGATCAAACTGAAGGTCTGCAGCTTGCGAGGCAGGTGCGATAGCCCCTGTGCCTGGCCCTGCCTCGCTGTGGAACCCTGCAGAGGGGTCCAGCAGCCCCCTTCCATGGGCATCGGTATACCCCTGACTGGTAGAGCCGGAAGAGCACTGCCCTCACCATCCCTCACTTGCATGGGCCACCCTGGTGTGTGTGTGTGTGATCCCAGGACGGACACCGCCACCTTAAGTCACTGAACATTCGTGTTCAGATCTTGGCAGGGGTAGCTCAGGAGAATGTGCCCAGCTTGTGGCGGAAGTGGGGTGCTGGCACAGAAGGCCCAGGGGTGCTATCATGCTCCCATGCCCCGTGTCCAAGACCTCTGCCCACGTACACTCTTTCATTCCTCTGGGACATCTTAATTCCCATTTTGCAAAGTGGGGGCCTGATGGGATGCCTGGGGGTGGGGGTCAGTGCTGAGCAGGGCGCATCCTGCCTGGACAAGCCAGCGCTTGCTCTAAGGGTGAAGGTCCCCAGGTGCCTGGGCTGGGCTCCCTCAGTGCTGAGTGCTGTGGGGGGGGGAAGAAGGGAGGAGCAGGGAGCTGGTTCCCCAGGAATTTCCTGAGGCAGCTCCAGGGCTGACTGTTTGGATCTGAGGGCTGCTGGGTGACGGTTTTGCTCCCCACCCTCTCGCCCTCCCCGCGTGTCCCAGCCCCGTGCATTCTTGGAATCCAAACGCTGCGCTGTGCTCTGTGGCACTGGGAGTTTCCTTTGAAACCCCGTGGCACCAACATCTGTTAGCTCTTAGAGAACAGGAAGATTGACAGAGCGCTGCTGGGCCGGGCGGTGGGGGATGATATTATGAAGGCTCAAAGACAAAGAGGAAAAACCCCAACCCCACTCCAGCCCGTTCCCCAAGGCCCTGCTTTGATGTGGTTTTCCGTCCTAGAGACCTTATAAGGCATCCTGCCTGCATGCTCGGCTTGGGCTGGTGCTGGCTACACTCTCCCTAGCCAGGCTTGCTGGGGCCCAGCAGGGGGTGGAGGGGGCAGTGCTGGAAGGCTGGAGAAGGGCAGCCTGGCCCTGGGCCTGGTGGGCAGGAGCCCTGGGGTGCCTTTTTGGGGAACCCAGGAAGAACTTGGAATCGAGGCTGCAAACAGCTGAGCTGGAGGCCAGAGGACGTGGTCTCTGGTACCAAGACTTCGGGTGATGGCTGAGCAGACAGCGCAGCCGGGTGGGAGTGGGAGGGCGCATGGTGCCCCCAGATCCCTGCTCTGGCTGCCAGAAGCTGGGGTAGGGTGCGGGGAGGGCTGTGGAGTCGATGCCTTCAGGCCTGGCTCCATTGCACCCACTATGGGCACGTCTCCTGAGCTCTCTGGCTGGGACTCCATTTTCTCCTCTATAAAGTGGGGGTATTAATGGCCCTGTGTCAAAGGGTGACCACAGAGTCTATGTGCCAAGTCCTAGAACCCAGGGCAGGAAGGAGCATGTTTCCATGGGAGGGCGCATTGGGTTTAGGGTGCCCGTCAGCTTCGTTCCAAGGCTCAGGCAGCCACTGATACTAAGGTCAGATCAGTAACTCCTGAGACAGTAATCCCTCTCTGTGGATGGTGATCCCTGATCCTGTAACTCATCTGAGGACAGTGACCCTGAACTGGAAACCCCAGTCCGTGGACAGTGACCCTTGAGCAGTAACCCCTGTTCGTAGACAGTGATTCCTGAGCTGGTAACCCCTGTCTGTGGACGGTGATCCCCGAACCAGTAACCCCTGATCATGGATGGTGACCCCTGAGCCATGCATGGAGGCGAGTGTGAGGACAGATAAGCATAGTCTGTCCTCATGTGTGTGCCTCATGTCACCCTCACAGCCACCTTTTTAGCTCAGCACTGGAATCCATCACGACAGAGAAACCGAGGCCTGGTACTTCTTCACTGCATTAATGCCAGTGTGAGGGGGCATGGCCAGGCTTTGAGCCACGGTCAAAGCCGCCTCCATTACCCTGCACACCTCTGTGCTGGATGTCCTGTTAGGGCTTGGCTTGGGTAGGGGCCAAGTTCCAGGTTAGTGTGGGAGATTATGAGTGGCCCTTTGTGTCCCCTGCACAGATCAGAGCACTTGGCCACTCACTGATCACCGCAAGCCTCTGGACAGCTGTTTTTCTGCACTTCCTTCTGCACAGTCCCCGAGGGGCCATACCAGCCCTCTGCCCAGCTGGCCCAGGGTCCCCAGGATTCCTGCTTCCGTGGGGATGTGTACACAGTAGAGGGCAGTGGCACCGGGCAGTGGCACCTGGGAGCTGGCTGCATTTTTGGCACAACCCCCTCACTGCTTTGGGGTCAGACCCTTGTCTCTTGGAACCTCGCCCTCGGTTAACCTTGGGGCTGTTGGAAACCTTCTCTGAGGTCCTTGTGACTACCCATTCAGGCAGGCACCACAAACACTTGGAGCAAGAGGCAAGTGAAATGGGCATTAGCGTGATTTTTCCGGCTTCCGACAGCCCCGAGGAACGAGGCCATGAAGAAATCCAAACTAATGGCGAAGATGATACCTTCCTCTTGTTCATGTCTGTGCTTGGTTTAAGGAACACATATTGCTCTCGGGCTAGAAAGGGCGGAGCTGCAGGGACTGGACTGGGGGTTCTGTCTCTACCTTCCAGAACATAACTGCTGTCATGGGTCCTTGGGGGCCCATTTGGCAGAGGTGGAGAGTGAGGGCCCCAGGAAGGCAGTGACTGGTCCCTGGACCGAGGATGAGGAAGGCCATGGGACGAGATGCCCCTATTTTTACCTCTAGTGGATCGATTGAGTCATAGTTGGGGGTTTGGGCTGGACCCTGGCTGCATGCTCGGCAGACGGCATGTGCCAGCCGATCGTGGTGCTCAGGAGCTAACAGAAGGTTCTTGGGAGCAGGACTAGGTGTCACAGGAAGAGCCCATCCAGGCCGTGCCTGACGCTTGCTTTCGTGTATGGTGAGCTTGGTCCTACCACACAATTCCACTCAAGTGTTTGCATGTTCGTCCAGGAACTCCCACACGGTGCTATGGTGGGGACAGTCTCAGCGTGCACCTCCCTGTGTGCCAGTGAAAGGTCAGAGTGGTCAGCGGGTGGCCTCTGCCAGCACAGCTCGGGGCCACCCACCTGTACTCCCTGGCGGCCTTTTGGGGACAGTCTTCCTCCCACAGGATGGAAGGGCTCTAATTAGCTACCAGGCCATGCTGCCACCTCACGACGGTGCCCGCCCTCATCCTCTCCCGTTGCCCTCTCAACTCAAGCAAGTTGACAGTTTATAGGCCGGCAGGTGCTCCCTGATGGTTCTTGCTGGCATGGAGGAGGGGTGGGGATGGGGAAGAGGCCAGGAGCTAGTAGCTGGTTTTGAAGTCACTGGGACATGGGGAACCTGAATGGCCACTTTGGAATCATCTCGAAGAAAATGTGTGATTCTCCAGAATGATTTGAAAGAAGAAAGAGAACAGAGATGGCCAGCCCTAATCCATAAAATCTCAGTTGTTTATCTTTCAGAGAAAGAGAGCGCTCACCTCCAGCTGCGTGTGGCTGATAAGATCAGCTAAGCAAGGCATTGTTTTGCTTTGGTTGATCAAGAGGGGCACAGGCTTCTCTTTCAAGCTGAGGAGTGGGATTTTTTTCCCCTTCTTCTAATTTCTAAGGAGAGAGTGTTTCTTTTTCTTTTTCTCTTAAAAAAAAATAAAAGGAGCAAGAGAAGCTGGTCACAGTTTGCTAAGGCTGGGCTTTTTATTGCTTTATTGTTTTGCGGTTTCAGAAGTCCTGCCTAGCAAACATCATTGTGGGCATAAAGAGAGATAAGGCGAATGATACCCCCCACCCAAGTTTGCTCTCACTCCCAAAGAGGCTATTTCCCAAAGGGGAAGATTCTTTCCCACATGCATCCCTTTGGGATAGCATGGGGCAACCAAACTTGTGGGCTGCCTTGCATTGGAGATACACAGCATCAGTCTCTGCCCGGGCGGCTCTGGGCCCATTACCCTGGCGAGCCCTGCAGGAAGGAGCTGGTTTAACTCGCTTTCAAAGCAATCTGTGTGGATCACAGAACTCTTCTTGGCAGAATACCAGCAAATACAGAAGACAGTTGGACAAGCCCTCACCAGAGTTATCTTGTGGGTTGGGGTCAGATAGCGAGAGCGTCCCAAGGAAAAGCTGCCCTTTATAAATGTATATCTCTATTGTATAAATGCTGTATTTATACAAAATGAATAGAAACATTACTAAGATATATTATTGAGTTTACCAGCTAAGGTGTCCCCAGCAGATATTGGAGTTCAGCAGAGTCCCCTGGTACCCAGTCCCCAGGCCGACAACCATTAACCTTCCCACCACCCCAACCAAACCACAGACTCCTTGATAGTCTGAGGATCCGGCACTTTATTCAAATCATTTCTGCTCTTTAAATTCTCCTAAAAGATTAGGGGTTGGGGGATTCAAGAGGTGATGGTCTTTGACCCTAAAATAATGAGAAGGTATGAAAAGGCCCCTCCTTCCTGGGGCAATCTACCAGTGACCTACTCTCAGAGACAGAGTCCTACTTTGGGGATATAGACCTGCCAGGACAGAGGCAGAATCCTGGTGTGTTGTTTTCTCCTTAGCTGGTGAACAATCATCTTAATAATATTTCTAGTCATTTCGTATAAACACAGTAAGAGATAGAGACATTTTTAAAGGGTGACTTTTCCTGAAAACATCTCCCTATATATTCCAGACTACAGTCCTCAGGTCAGGTTACTTTTATCCTAACTCTTCCAACAGGGTCTGAAATCAACTGCTTATCTTCGGGTCTGGACAGAATTTGTTCCATGACCTTGCTCTTAGCTTATTATCCTGCTTATGACACTTAGTCTGTCCCATGTTGAGGCCAGGGTACTTTACTCACGACTTGCCCTGTTCCATCCGAGTCCGGCTACAGGATCCTTCTTTTTAGGATATAAGGAACTAGAAGCAGTCTAAGGTTTTAAGTTAGGAAATATGATGGATGCCCATGAGTAAATATTTCGAGTTAATGACTATGCATTTGTGATATAGGAGAAAATTCCTATATCACAAATGCATAGTCTTAACTGTCTTCCTGTGTCTATACAAAAAGGCCTTTGCTCTAACATAAGAATATGCAAAGGGCATACAGGTAAGAGAAAACAACATTCGACTTACAATACAAAACCCAGGGCTGGCAAGTAGGAGACAGAAGGCTGTGAACAAAGGGTAACCCAACAGGGGGTGATGGCCCAGATGTTTCTGCCTCAAGGAGCATTGTCATTCCAGAGGCATAAGTGAGATCGTGAAACCAGAAAGTGAAGGGGCCTTTGTTCCTTGGCTATATTCAGAATAGCTCCTCTATTGCCCCCAGGCCCAAGGACTTCCTTACACTTGGCCCACCAAGCCCACCTCTCTGGGACCCTTGGTTGGGGAGGGATCTGGTGAAGTCCTTCTTGGAGCCCAGGCTTGTTGGTCCCAAGTCCTTCAGTTGGTTCAGAGGGAGGGACCCTCTTCGGACCTTGTCTGTGTCTTTCTCTAGGGCAGAGGGTGGACCCTCCTCACTGAGGCTTTCCCTTTCTGCTGTCACATTTTGTAGTGAACTGAGAAAAACCTTAACTTCCTTGAAAGCACCATGATAGTTCCCTTCCTGGTGTGACCGCGTCCACCTTGTTTGACCTGAATTCTCCTCAGAAGAGTCAGAATCCAGGCACTGCATCCTGGTGGCCTGCCTGGCTCAGATGCCTGATGCCACATTTCACGTCCCAACGCCTGATGTGGCCTGACCCCCAATACTTGCTTAATGTCCCTGCTTCGGTCTTCTTCTAGGAGCTCTTGGGTGAAGTTTTCAGAGAAACACTCAGCGAGGAAGAAGAGGGAAGACTTCCCGGCTAGAAGGTACTGGAGTCTTTTGCTTTCTTCCTGGGGACAGGGTAGAGGCAAAGGGGCTTCTGCTGTACCAGGTGTCTCTTGTTCCTTCCAGGAAAACCCACAGCTCAGGAGGAGGAAGCGGAGATTCCTGTGGGGTGTGAGGGGGGGTGAGGCCGGAGAGGGAAGCGTAGCTCTTGCCAAGGCCAAGTCAGCAGTGGGGTCAGACCCCCTGGGTTCACATCCTGGGGCCCTGAAGGGTAGTTTCACCTTCATTTCCCTTCTGGGGGGTGCTCCCGACCCTGCACGCTGTCTTAGGGGTGTTACTCAGCACTGCATGGAGGGATTGTATTCTCCCTTTGTTCCGTCCATGTGACTCCACCAGAGTGCCAGCTTGTGTGCAAGCATGTGCTTATTATATGTGCACGTGAGCACACACACGCGCACACACACCCAGACCTCTCTGCTCTGCAGCTCTTCCTCCTTTCTTTAAGGGAAGGTACCAGTAGAGAGGACCATCAGCCACTGTGCACTTAGACGGAGGCAAGTCGAGTCGCCTCTCAGAGCCTCACTCTCCACATCAGTGCAGTGGGCACATGGGCCCTTTCCCTCCCCAACTCCCCGAGTTGACTCAAGATGGGGCGGGGGAGGGGGGAACATCTGGAAGCCTGTGTGCAGTGGGATGCCCTTTCTGCCTTTTGCTCCACGAGCAGAGGCAGGGATTGCTGAACTGGGGCAGCCCTCATTTGGCACAGCCCTCTCACCGGGCAAGCTGCCGAGAACCAGCCTCCAACTCCTGGACCACCAAGCAGCTCTCTTAAGTTAGTGCTTTTCCGGTGCAGCGTACAGGCACTTTAAACTCCTGGGAAGCTTATTAAAAGGCTGCCAATGGTGGCCATAGGCTTTCTCTAGAAAGCCTCTCAGCACCAGAGACTGGACTTTGCTTTTACATGGACAGTAGTAGACTGGACACTAGACTTTCCTTTTTAAGAATACGTAGATGCCCAAGGCCTAGATGCCCCCAGAGATCTTATGGCCCCAGCAGGTGGCTGAGAGGGGACCCAAAAACTTGTCCAGCTTTGCAGAAATCTGAGGATGTCTCAAATCCAGGGAGGGGGCCATGAGCAGATAACTGGGCCCAGGTGGCAACTGATTTCCTTTGAGTCTGCCTGCCTGTGTGGAGCCAGTCACTGCTCTCAGGAGCTCAGAGGCTTTGACTCCCCATGGGCATTATCTTGCAATCTTGGGAAATTGCCATGATTTTGCCTCTAGGAAAGTCTGGGGAGTTGGGTCTGCAGGGTGAAAGTGACTCCAGACGTTGGTCACACAGGTTTCAGTACCCACATCATTTAGTGATTTATTGGCACGTCACATGGTGGCTTGTAAGCATGTTTCTTCTCTTTCCCTCCATCTTTTCATCTGGTCCATCCTTATCCATTCACTGTCCACCCAGCCACTCACCCACTAATGCAAGACCCTGCCTTCCCACTGTCTCATCCATCCATCTTGTCCATCCGTCCATCCATCCAATCATCCATCCATCCATAATGCCACCACTCACCCACCCTTCCTAGTCTCTCATTTCCTCCTCTTATGTCATCCGTCCTTCAGTCAGCCCTCACCTGCCACCTGGATGTCTTCCGCCTTCTAGTCTTCCTTCCATCCACTCTTGCCTTCATCCGTTCACCCACCCCTCCATTATTGACCCCTCTCCGTCCGTTACTGGATCTCTGGCAACGCCCATTGTCCCTCAACTTTCTGTTCCTGAGGAACAGTCTGAAATCATGTGATTGATTTCAAGTCACTTGTCTTTCCCTGTGGAGTCCAGCCCATCTGAGGGGATGGCCGCTTTGTTCTGGAGCTGCTCAGAGTGTGGCCCATGTGTGGGGAATGGAAGAAGCCCAGCCCAGAGCCTGAGGGCTGCCTCCCCGTCTCTCTGCCAGTGATGTGCAGTGGGAGCGAAGTTGGGTCCTTTCTGAGCTCCGCTGTCACATGACGAATAGGGATGTGGAGCTGGACTCTGGGTGCTCAGAGGTGCTCATACATCTGGGGTGTCCCGAGAGCCTTCTGGAAAGTGATGTTGGTGCTGCTGCGGATGACTGAGAGGTTGTCATTCACTGCTGGTGTCACCTCAAGGTCTTAAGCAGTTCCAGCCTGCCTCAGTTTCCCACCCACCTAGGGTTGTTTGGTGGTCATTATTCTAGCACCTTTCTTCAAACAAAACGTAGCAGACACCCTGGGTGCTCATCTGGTTCACAGAAAAGTGCAGGAGGGTTGGAAAGCGGGGCACCTGTGTTTCCTTGGGTGTCTGTACCACAAACATCAGTCCCATCAGCATAATGGGGCGGAGACAGGGAGAAACAATAGTTCCTTCCATTTATGGGAAGAGGAGACAAATGGGAAAGACAGGTCAGAGGCCTGTAGTTTTTTTCTAAACCTGAAATTATTGTTTTAACTTTTATAACGAGAGGATAATTGTATATTTCTTGTGAAGTGAAAGACTAATGGCGAAAGAATTCAAGAGTAGACCGAGCGGAGGAGTCCTCTGGTTTGGGCATGGCCCAAGGATGCTGGGCCCAGTGACCATCAGCGTAGGGTCTAAGGTCAGGACAGAGCACGTGGCTGTGCCCGAAAGGCCTCCACACGGTGACAGCAGGTGATGCTTGCTGAGTCTAGCCCCCTGAGAAGCAACCTCCTGTGTTTCTAGCCAAGGGAGGCCAAACTGAATCCTGAATCTCTTCTTTGTCTTCCTCTTGGCCAAGTTCATTGCCTCTTGGAGGGTTGGAGGGCTGTTTAAGGGAGAAAAAAGGCCATCTGAGGCGTGAAGATAAAAAGAAGTCTTTTAGGCATCCCAGGAGAGGATGGCTTTAGCTCCTGCGTTGTTATGTAAAGCCGGCCCTAATCCAGCGTCTTAACCGCCTTAACTGGCCAGCTGGGAGCAAGCGGGCTGGGAGATTAAGGCCAGGCTTGGGGCTCAGCTTGGGCTGCCCCCCCCCCCAGCTCCTTTTGAACTGTGGAAAGAACAAAGTAAACATCAAACGTCCCAGCTCTAAGAGCTTGGCTGGGCGTGGCAGGGGGTGAGACTTGGGGCCTTCAGGGGAGAAGGGGACCCAAAAAGGAGTTGGTCACTGCAGGGGTCAGAAGACCCGGGAAGGTCTGCCCCTCACTTTGCCCAGCATCCACCTGACTCCCCACCTCCCCCACGTGGGCAGCATGGTACCTGGTGATGGCCCCAGCTTGTGGTCTGGGGTGAAAGTTGACTGCCAGCCTCCATCCCTTGGCTTTCAGCATCCGCAACGTCCTTCTCTCCCCATCACTGAGCGCTGTCCACTAGCATCTCTCAGGGCCTCTCCTGCCTTCCACCTTGTTTCCCTGTGTCTAGCCTTCACTCAGGGAGCTGAGCCTCATGGTGCTGCCCCCTCCACCCCTGGCAGCTTCTAGAAAAGCAGCTTCCACGGAGCCCAGCCTGGCATCAGGTCTGTCCCAATGAAGGGTCCAGTGAGGATCCCTGTATGGGGAGACTCAGCCTCACTGTGTGGGGAGACTTTCAGGACCACGGGGCCCTGCTCCCCAGCCCAGCGCGGACATGATGTGTAGGAACTGCTGCTCCTGCCAGGTGCAGGGCAGTGGGATTGCGGCTGGGGTTGGGGTGCAGCTGGAGGGCTGAACAAGGCTCTGGGTGCCAGCCTCGTGGGGAGAGCAGGTGCCAGCCCCCTTCCCCCATTAGTTCCTCAACTCCTTCCTCCTTTTCTTTTTGGGCTCTGGGGAAATTGCAAAGTAGACTTTAGTTCCAGTTTCACTCTCATACCTGTTTGATCCCCAGCATCCACAGAGGGTTCCCCAAGCCCTGCCAGGATCCCTGAGCCAGGAGTAAGTCCTGAGAACCGCCAGGTGTGCCCGAAACAAACAGAAAACAATTCACTGTGTGACCTGGAACAGGTCACTGAACTCCTGTGCCCGTCGGGGACTTATCTGGTGGGGGGATAATCCCTCGGACTTCTGTCATCTGAACACAGGGAGGCTGAGTGAGCCCAGAGAGCAGCCGGGGGGGGGCCCTGTGTGCTTTGTCCAGAGCCCTGTGGCTCCTTGGTCGCCTCTCCGAGAGCCAACCCGTGTCTATAATCACTCATTAGTCCAGATCAAAGAGGCCTCACTTCAAAGCATCTTGACTCCTGTTAGCATCTCTGAGTGTTTCCTGCTCCTGCTTGGCGGTCTAGGGTAGGGCTTTATGATCACTGAAGAGGGGACTTAGTAACAGGAAGTCGTGAAGTTGAGGACCCCCCCTCCTCCCTTGGGCCATCCCAGCAGGACAAGCTCCTCCCTGGGGCTCTGAACTCCCAGCCACGCCGTGTCAGGCACTCACCGGCTGAGGGGTCCTTTACAGGCCCCTTGCCCCCTTCATCTGGAGTTGGAAAACTGAGAGGGGTTGGGACCCATCCGAGGTCGCACATAGAGCTGGCCCCTTGTTCTCATTCAGCAAATCTGATCAAAATTCCTTCCCTGGGTACGAGGCCCAGCTTGGTCCTGGGGGCTCTGCCACAGACAGAGTGGACTGGCCCTGCCATCGGATGCTCATGAGACAGCGGCAGGAAATGGGGAGAGCCAGCATCTTTCCACTCCCAGCATGCTGCAAAGTGGCGAGCCCCTCACAGAGCAGAGTGACAGACTGACGGCTCTGCAGAGTTACTTAGCCGAGGGGCAACGACCAGGAAGGAGCCAGGCATCAGGGCATGAGGGCAGAGGTGAGCCAGTAGCAAACCGCCTAGATGGATGGCAGAGGGGACCTTGGCAGGAGGGGTCCGTGCTGAGTGGACATGCGACACTGCTGTGTCTGAGGGCTGGTGGTTGGACAGTCTCAGGCAGGTGAAAGCCAGATTCTGCTGGTGTTTTAACCGGGTCCTTGTTGACTCCAGGCAGGCCAGGCCACATGGGGTGAGGGAGGGGCGATGGGTGACTGAACAGGCCCAAAGCCATGACACTGGCCTGGTGTAGGCCTGGAGCCAAGTGGAGGGTCTTTGATGAAGTGAGGAGGTGGATGAGGGAAAGGACGGACCCCAGATACACCATAGACTGTGGCGCCAGGAATTCAGGGATTGTGATGTCACTTCTGAGGTGACAGTTGTGACTGGGATTCAGATGCCTGTTTGACTAAGTCGAGATGCTGACTAGGTAGTTGGGAGCAGTTGAGTAAAGGGCAGGGGTGTGTGGGAGAGAGAGAGAGAGAGAGAGAGAGAGAGAGAGAGAGAGAGAGAGAGAGAGAGAGAGAGAGAGAGAGAGAGAGAGAGAGAGAGAGAGAGAGAGAGAGAGAGGAATAGCCCCAGAGGGACGTGGAAGGGAGGACGTCTCTTGTCAGAGACGTAGCCACACATGGCCTCGCAGGCCAGACCGGTCACTCGTTCCTGGAAGTCGGAGAGGAAGAGTTCTGAGAACAGCGGGGGGGCCCCACAGACGGAGGGGGCAGGCGGGCCACACCCCGCTGGCTTCTCTGCCTCAGTTCAGAGCCCGTCCTGCCGCGCGTGTCAGTCGGCCTGACTCCACTCCCGGCAGTGCCCCCAGAAGCCGGGGCTTCGGCGGCGACAGCAGTTTCTCTCAAGTCTGCTCTTCATAAAGGCTCAGCTTGAACAGTGGAAATTCTGACTTGTGTCAGGTACCGAGGAGGCTTTCACAGTTTTAAGTCGCTCGAGGTTAGGTTTGAAAAGTCGAATTTCATCACATGTTTTAACTGGGGCGGGGCTGGGGGCAGCCGGGCCGTGGTATTTTTAGCCCTGAGAAGGCTTTTTTTTTCCCTTCTCGCTCTCTCTCCCGGCCAGCACATGTTCCTCTCGGTCCTTTCAAACCTCAAAGCCGACTGGCCATCAGCCTTACGCTCTGATGAGAGAAAAAGCCAGAGCACTATCTGTAGGGCTGGGTTTGCATTTTTCCGCCTCTTTCCTCTCCCCCCTGGTTCAACCATGTCCTGAAATAAAAACAACTTATGGTGAAAGAGCCTTGGGTGGGGGTGTGGGGGTCAGATCATGGAGAAGGAAACTTCGAGTGATAATTGTTGCTTTGAGAAGGGGGAGATGGTCACTGGTGGGAACTGCTGGAAATACCCCAAGGGGGAGGGTGTTGCCTGAAGGGCTAGGGTGGGGGCTCCCCTGGAAAGGAGGGCTTTGGAGCCATGGATAGATTAAGTCAGGGTGATTGGGGTCCTTATGGCTTCTCAGCTCAAACTGCTGAAACCTTGGGCTCATGAAATTGAAAAGCCCTGCAGGAAACTGCCTCAAAAAGGGTTGGCTGGATCCAAGACATCACCTCAGGTGGCAGAGATGGACCCCAGCTCTCACTGAGCACATTCTGTTAAACCAGCCCTTGCCAGCAAGATCACTTCACTGCTGTTTTCTGTGCTGGCCAAGATGTTGTGGGACCCACAGCATCTCCCATATGGGGATGATTAGGGGGACCTTATTTAAGAAAAAAGACCGCATGCGGGGCCAGAGCCATAGTAAGGTGGGGAGGGCTCTTGCCTTGTGTGCAGCCAACCCAGATTTGATCTGTAGCGTCCTGCATGGTCTCCCAGGCACCACCAGGAGTAATTCCTGATTACAGAGCCAGGAGTAACCCTAAGTACCACCTGTCGTACAACCCTCCCAAAAAAATAAGAACAGTAAAGGACTCAAGATTTTTTTAGAACTGCGAACCGCCCCTTCACTCACGGAGCTCTCTGCAAACCCAAAATAAACCTGTGCCCAGTGCCCAGTGCCACGTCCCCTCAGTAAATTCCAGAAGTGTCTGTCAGTGTCACACCATGTGCTACAAGAGGAAGTGTTGGGAGCCGGAGTGGACAGAGACGGCAGTGCCCTCTGAGGGAGGATCAGATTCCTTGCGCGGAAAATGTCACAGGGACACACGCCATGTGGACACCGGGATCAGGCCCGTCCAGCTGGGCGGGCCCGTGCAGCATGCGCCCAGAGCCTGGCCTCCTTTACAGCACCTCCCATCCTAGCTGAGCCGTCGGCATGGTCTTTTCTGGCGGCTCAGGACTGGGCACTGGGTGTGGCCCTGGAGCCGCCTTATAGATCGAGGTGGGAGGGCAGCCCACCCGAGACACTCCAGTGCTATTATTAGAAGCAGGAACCGGTGTTGGCCACTGGGGCGAGAACGAGGGCTGCAGCCAGGAAACCCCGGTCTCAGCTTCCCTCTCTGCCCGTCCATTCTCAGTTCTGCTCCTGACTGTATTTAAAACAATGCACCTGTGTCCAGTGCACCTGTCCCCAGAGCTACTTTGGGGATTACATTGGGGAGGATTCAGACAGTGGAACAAGGAAGGTTGGAGAGATGACTCAGTGAGCTGAGCCTTACCCATGAACGTCCAGGGTTGAGCCCCGGGTCTTCTGAACTCTGCCGGGAGCCACCCCATCACAAACCAAGAGGAGCCCCAGGGCATCATTGGCTATGCCCCTGTAAAAGAAATGAAGACATGCATGAGTAGGGATAATAAGAATGGTAATGCCATGGGGCCGGAGCTATAGTCCAGCGGGTAGGGCGTTTGCCTTGCATGTGGCCAACCTGGGTTCGATCCCCGGCATCCCATATGGTCCTCTGAGCACCACCGGGAGTAATTCCTGAGTGCAGAGCCAGGAGTAACCCCTGACCATTGCCAGGTGTGACCCAAAAAAGAAAAAAAAAATGAAAAGAATAGTAATCCAGCTCCCTGAACAGGGTACGGAAGGCGGCCATGCTTCTCAGAAGTAAGAGACCCAAAAGCTTGGAGGCTCAGAGGGTCAACAGGCTTGGAGAGACAGAGGGAGTATTTCTGGTGGGCAGCAGTGGGCGAGAACATGCAGGCTCTGTTTCCACGCAGACACGGGACCAAGGGCGCCACAGCAGGTGGGCCCTATCGAGCGGGAACCCGGATGGCTGTGTATCACTGGCTGGGCTCCCCTCCAGGTGGACAGTGCCTTGGCCAGCGTGGTGTTACTGAGATTGTATGAAGTCATATGTGTCCCCACACACTTCACGTGCTGCCCTCTCCAGTCCATCCCAAGGCTGTGTGCTGCGCGCGTGCGCATGTGTGTATGTCTGGTTCCCCCAAGAGTGCCTCATGCAGCCATTGCAAGAAACCATTTGGCCTGGAATGCACATATGATCGCTTTCTCTTTTACTGGCAGCAGATTTCCCTGCCTAATTATATTTGGCATTGGCTAATATTAAAATTCATCAGCATTCCCTCGAACAGCTGCTGTCAGAGGGGTGGGGGAGGCAGACGCGGCCTGGCAAGCCACCTCACGACGGAAATATTTGTGGCAGATAATCTGCATGTGGACGAGACGGGTGGGGGGGTGCGGGAGGACTGTGTTTACTCAAGGGCCGGTGTCCACGCTGCAGTCAGGACGTTCTGGCTAGTGTTAAACCTGAACAACCGATCGTAGTGGCCGAGAAGTCCCGCAGATACTTGGGCAGGTTTTGCCTGGCTGGGAGGGTTCGTATTTGTGGTCTTTGCTGGGGCCTACTTGGTCCCAACAGTCTTCCTACTTGGTCTCGCCTTCAAGAGTTTTGTATCTGCTAGGTCTTTCTGGAGTCTGTTAAAAAAATAAATAGCTAAATAAGTTGATGTTTGCTGATAGTCAACCCGCTTTGGATACTGGCCTGAGTTTGGGATTCAGGATCCCCATTTCTACCGCCAGTTTCTGATCAGCATCAAGCCAGAATTGCTGGTGTTTGTCAGGGGACCTTCCTCTGTCTTGTCAAGGTTCGGTGTTCCTCAGTCACCATAGTGGCGCCCTGCCCTCCCCATGCTCAGTGGGCAGCCTAGGTGGCGCTTGGGGTACAGTAGGCCCCCGCTGGGGAGATGGTAGCCTCTGGCTGAGCTGATGTGGCTGGCTTCTGGGAAGCCACCGGACTGGACTCCCTGGAAGTGCTAGATGGGATGGGGACTGACCGCGACAAATGCGTGTGTGCAGGTGAGGAGGCTGCCCTCTGTCTCAACAATGTCCTGAGCCGTGTGGATGTCTAGCACCTGAGAAGCAGCTCCTGGTACTGCATAGGGCACAATCTGCCTCTCCGAGCTGGCCCCGCATGACAGCTAATTGTTCGGGAAGCAGCGCTGAGATGCTGTGAGGAGGGCCGGCCCAGGAGAGGGGGCCTCTGGTTCATCTCACAGCATGCACTGTCAGCAGCTTGGGCTGCATGGGCTGTACCCTGTTGCTCCCTCGGCCAAGGGTTTACCAGGGATGGGGGTGGAGGTGTCAGGGAACAGTGCCAAGAAAGGACTGGGGTTCTTCTACCTGTGGACCTCATGAACACGCATGGGGAGCGGTGAGGTGGGTAGAGTAGGCGGATGGTGGGGAGTCCCGACCACCAGCCTAGTTACCATCATTCATGTATTTCCTCGCACTCGGTTCCCCAGCAATGCTCTCTCTCCTCTCTTTCTCTCTCTCTCTCTCTCTCTCTCTCTCTCTCTCTCTCTCTCTCTCTCTTTTTCTCTCCCTCTCTCCCCCCACCCCCTCTTTTCCAAAACTGGGGAGGGGAGAGGGAAGAGACTGCCTTTGATCTCAGCGGAGGAGAAAAGTCTGCTCTGTTCAGGCTTTTGGCTAACACAACAAACAGTGTTTAAAATTTAACTTTGCTTAATTAATTAGTAATTCTGTTTAATGCTGTCTGATCTCCCCCAAAAAGGTATTTTGAAGCTTGAGAAGGGAACATCAAAGGAAGCCGGGTGAAGATGGTCAAGTAATGCATTTAATCTGGCAGTTGCTGGGGGTGGAGAGATGCCAGGTCGGGAGCTGACGTGGGAGGGAACCGTCATCTGGCCAACACAGCCAGCGGCATGAGGGGGGTGGGGGGCTGCTTCCTCGGTTCCACCCACTGCCCCAGGCCTCGGTGGAGATTGGTGTAAGAAAGCAGAGTTGACATTTTCTTTCTTCCACAGCTACTGTGCTGATGTGCAGGCTGTGCACTGCGCAAGGGTTTCAGGTCAGGCTGTGAGCAGCACTCAGCGGCAGCCTGCTGCCCCAGGAGGTGCCCCGATGGGGCGTGGGGCTGCATTTAGCCCAGCAGCATCCGTCATCCAGGGCCAGGAGAGTACACATGTTCAGCTTCGTGGGCTATGCAGACTGGTGGCAGACGCTGATCCCCTGCTAGAGCGAAGGAGCCATAGACCATGTATATGCCTCTTGGCTGTGTCCCAATGAAACTTTACTTACAGAAACAATGGGCGGCCACTTTGCTGGCTCCTACTCACTGTCTCTCAAACGCCTCCTCCCAGGCAAGTCAAAGGCTGTGGTTTCCTTGGAAATCTCCTTCCACTTCCTTTCATCCTGCTTTTCTCCCGCCTCTCCCCCTGTCTCTCAAGTTAGCCTGATCTCCTGCAGAAGAGTGGTAGGAATGCTCCCTTTCTGGATAGGGGAGTAGCTGGTCAGAGGATGGGCTCGGGCCAGTCTCCTTCCCACCTCTGCTTGGACCTGGGTAGCCTGAGCCGGGAACTGCTCACTCTTCTTCACAATCTTCACAATCCATGGGCTGGCCTTTGGGTGAGGCGTGGAGGGCTCCTCTGCACAGATTCGGCCGTGGGGACCTTGCACGCCAGCCTCTGCCATGAGGACTTTCTGATGGGCTCTCTGCCATTTCCAGCCCTTGGATGAGGAGGAACCTGGAGAGTTAAAGGTTTCTTTGTGGGGGCACAGGGGCACAGCCTGTCCTCATGCATGTTCCCCAGGGTTCGAGGGGTGCACTGGCTCCCTATCCGTCATCTGTGCCGCCAGCCCTATTCTGGAGTGGTCTCCCAGGGTGTCCAAGCAAGTTGGGCAGGTGGGGGACAAGCTGATGAACACAGATGGAGGAGGCCTGCAGGAGGAGGAGAGCATCCAGGGGCCATTTCTGCCTCCCCTAGGAGAGCGGGCTGGAGGAGAGTTAGGAGAGGACCCAATTGGGGACAGGCTGTCCACAAGCAGGTGGGTGGGTGGGGGGGTGTTAAAGCAGAGACAGCGACAGAGGTTCCTTTTCTTTGGGTTTTATCAAGTGGAACTTGAAAGGCAGCATTGAACCTGAAGGTGGTTTTCTGATAACTTCCTTTGAACTTGAAGTTTGGTTTCGATAAGCCTGGCCAGCTTACATCTCCAGCCAGGACCTCTGCTGAGGGAGGCAGTAGCTTTGAAGATGGAGCTGGTCTTTGTTTTTCTTTCTTCTTTCCACTCCCCGAGGGCAGCCGGGTGGAGAGAGGATGGTGCAGGCCGTAGTTTCTCTCTGCTTTCTCCAGTTGGAGAGTTGGGGCCAGGCAGTCAGCCCCGCCGCGGGGTACATCCCCTACAGTCTCCGGTCAGTTGGCTCTGGCTGCCTGCAGGCCTCTCTGTTCCTCACTGGCCACTCCCAAGAGCCCTGTCAAGGAGAAACTGTTGGCTCCCATTTGACAGATTTGGAGACTGAAGCCCAGAGACATTGAGAGACTGACTGCACAGGCCGGTCAGGGCAGGAACCCAGGATGACAGTCCAGATGTCCCCTCCCCTGGTGTGAGGCCTTAGTTGCACTCAGCTGCCCCCGTGAGTGACACTGGGGACTTTCTGAATTGAGGGTACCCCCTTAGTGCTAGGAATGCAGAGACAGTCGGCTTTCACCTCGCGCACAGAAACCTCTAGACCTTTCTACCCTGTTTAAATGTGGGGGACAGCAGAGCCTACTGCTTTGTGACCAGACTCTCCCCTATCTGGTCCCAGGAAGGGGACAGCTCAGTCCTAGCAGGACACAGTAGGTTTGAGAGAGAGCATTAAGGTGACTCTGCTGGCTGTTCCTCGTCCCTGGGTCTCAGCCCACCACCCGGGATATTCAGGAAGGGCAGAGCTGGTGTGGTTTGGCTTGGTTGGTTGTGGGGGAGGGCGCCACCCATTGGTGCTCAGAAAGCTCCTCCTGGCTTAGTGCTTGGGGGTCACTCTCAGTGGTGTTTGGGGGCCCTGCGGTGCTGGGGTGGAACCTGGCCTTGTGCATGTAAACCTGCGCTCCAGCCCCTCGCTCCAGCCTCACTGACCAGGAGTCATTGATCCCCCTCAACTGCAGTAATCGCCTCTGGCTGTCCCCACCAACTATTACAGGGAGGAAGCCCAGCACACTCCCTACTTCTGCCCGGCCACTCTGAGAGGTGAGATCACCTCACGGGGGACACCGGGCCTGTGACTTGATCAGGTGGAGGCCCTGCCTCCATGGGGGGCCAGGCCAGAGGGAAGCTGCCTGTGTCCTGCTGGGTGGCCTGTGGGGGAGAAGGGACTCGCCTGGCTGCCCCTGCCCCAGTCTGGCCAGCGGGGGTTCTGCGGGTAGAGCTGACCAGTCAGTGGCCTTCCCACCCCCTTGTCTGGACTGGTGACTGGAGCACTCTTATCGCCTGCCACTCCGGGCTGCACTGTGCGGCTTTGACAGAATGCATCTGTCCTGTCTGTGTGTAGTCCAGAAAGTTCATTCCAAGAAATCTTAGTTCCCAACTCCCCAAATACCCCCAAAGGCTGCAGGTTCAGCACCTCATGGTCCTACTCCTACCTCACTGGCCTGTCCTGGTTCCTGGCCCCAAGCTTTTGTGCTCTTGGCTCCTGGAATCTGTATGATCCATGGAGTAAACTCTCTGTACTGGGAAAACTGAGACTCCTAGAGATATGAGGCGACCTGTCCTGTACCAGATCGGCAGGGCCCACCTGTCCCAGGTTGGCAGAGAGGGGAGCCGGTGAGCCTGCTGCTGGCATCTAATCCCAGGCCCATCGTTTACCAGCAAAGCGGCTGCAGAGTAGAGCCAGAACTCTACTCTGAGAGTTGTGGTGAGGACCAGCAAGTTGATGATAAACATGGCATGATTAGTCAGGCCTGGCTGGTGAGACCTCTGCCTCATTTTTACACATTAGGCTTCCATAGTGGGAAGGAACAGGAACAGGGGGAAGGGAGGGGGCACCATGGTGGGGAGAGACAGGACAGAAGGGAGGAGGCCACCATGATGGGAAGGGACTGGAACAGGATGGAAAGAAGAAGGCTGCCCATGCTGGGAAGGGACTGGAACAGGATGGAAAGAAGACGGCTGCCATGCTGGGAAGGGACTGGAACAGGATGGAAAGAAGACGGCTGCCATGCTGGGAAGGGACTGGAACAGGATGGGAAGGAGGAGGCTGCCATGCTGGGAGGGGACAGGAGGGACAGGAGATCTTATGCTGGAAGAGCTTTCACTAGGGTGGGAGGAGAAGTAAGTGAGAGGGAGGGTGGACTCCAGTCCCACCTGGGGCATTTCTGCCATATCTTCCCCTGGAGGCACTCTCAGGTCTGGGTCTGAAAAGCTAGAGTATGTGAATATTGTGGGGAGACGGTGTGGGAGACACAACTCTCCCCCATCTTCCTAGTTTCTTGGGCTGTTACCTCATTTCTCTGGGTTCCTGCCTCAGACAGCTTCGATTCTCCTCTGGCAGTCTCGGACCAACCTTAAATAGCCTGGCTGCTGAAGAATATAGTGAAAGGGGCTCTGAGGATTGTTCTGAAGATCCTAGTCCAGGCAAACCTGAGCACAGAGGAGACAAGTTGAGGTGGGGTGGGGTAGTGTGAGGTCAGAGGACTTTTACAGATGTTCCTTGCAGAAATGCCACATCAGGGATGACGCTGCTTCCCCCAGGGACATCCAGAGGTTTTCACACACACACACACACACACACACACACACACACACACACACTTGTAAGGACCACAAAAGACTGTGACCTCTGGCAGAGGGGGTGCCCTGGTCGCTGCCCCTGACCTCTCCCCACGAGACCATGTGCTGACCTAGGTGACGTCCCCGTCCAAGAAGCACAATGTCCACGTGGAGGGCAGATGCACAGGGACTAGCCTCAGACCACATGCCCCCTCTTGGGGTCTCCATAGCACCCCTTTGCCCTCAACCATGTCTCCTGGAGGCTGAAAGCTGCTTACCTGGGCTGCAGATTCGGGGCCCAGAGCAGAGACATGAGGTACACTGTGTGCTGAGTGTTGGTGGGGAGCCCCCAGGGCTCGGACTTAGGCCCTGGTCGGCACTGTCTGGCCAGCCCCTGCTGGGCGCCTTTGCTCACTGTGGGAACAGTCTCGGCACCCTGGCATCAGTGCCCCTCACCATGCCGGCTGGTCTTCCTCTGCAGTGGCTCTGCCTCCCGAGAAGACAGACGGGCTGACTGGTGGAGATGAGAAGAAGATGGACAAGGCGAGCGACTCTTGCCCCGGCTCCAAGAAGCAGCTGAAGTTCGAGGTATATTTCCTTTCTGGGTTCAGGGCCTGGAGAGTGTGACCCTGGCTTCTGGGAGGGGGCCATGAGGCCGTGCCTCCCTGCCTGCGGACACGGGGGTGATTCCTGCACATCAGGCGCCTCCCCCACCTCAACACAGCACCCACTTCCACGCTGCCCCCGCAGCCCAGCCTCTCCTTGTGGGAGTAACCCGGGCCATCTGGGAGTGGTGCAGGGGAGGTCCCAGGGAGTCAGTGGTCCCTGGATATGGGAGCTGTGCGCAGTATCTCTGGGAGGAGAAGCGAGTATTGCTCTTTCTGGAGCCCACCCTGGTCCCTGCAGGACTATAGGGGTGCTTGGCAAAGCCGAGGCTGAGCCCAGGGACAGAGGGGAGTCCAGCACCCACACAACTTGCTTGCTCCCCAGAAGGCCATATGGGCATTTCTGAGGGGGACCCTGAACAGCCGCTGGCTCAGCCTGTGGGGGGGGGGGGGGTGGGGGGAGAGTCACTCGGTGAGTGACTGAGCCTGTGAGCACCTTGCTGAGGAGTCTGGGAGGGGTCAGGTTCATGCAGTGTGTGTGTGGAGCAAATGTGTGCATACGTGAGTAGGTGTGTGCACTTGTGGGCATGTCTGTATGCACCTGTGCACGTGTTTGCATTTCTATGCATAAGTGGGTGTGTGTCTGTGGATGTTGTGCATTTGTGCGGGCACATACCCATGTGCCTGAACACACATGCCTGCATGCACACTGTGCATGTGTGGGGGTGTGTACTTGTAAACGTTTGTATTTGTGTGCATGTGGGGGGTGTGCACCTGTGTGTGCATGTGTTTGTATTTGTGTGTATACCTGTGTTGCTGTGCACACATGTGTCTGTGTGTACGTGTATACATCTATGTGCACGTATGGGTGTGCGTGTGAGCACTTGTTCACATTTTCATATGTGCATGGCGCCAAATGAAAACATCCGGGAGAGAAGCGGCACTTGGCAGGCATCAGAAGGGCGTGTCACAACTGAGGGAAGGCCGACTTTGAACTCAGCTGGCCCGAGTGCCAGAGGGCGAGAGCCTGGCCAGGAGCTACAGCAGCCTGCCCTGCCCAGGCCAGAGTTGCCGAGCTCAGGCACACCACTTCCAGCCGCCATAGAAGGCCGGTTGTGAAGGGCACTGGGACGCGCTCATGCCCAGCTGCTGGGGTGTGGCCCAGGGGAGCCAGACCCCAACTGGAAGGATGGGGAACAGCTGCTTTCCCAGAATCTCATAGTTTTTAAAAGCCATTGCGGAGCCTCTTTCTCCAGTGGCCGTCCAGTGGCCGTTCCTTCTAAAAATCTGCCTGAGTTCCGCATCCCCTGTGCTGCTGGCCAGGCCTGAGTCCCTGCAGATGGTGGGGTGAACTGATGACTCAGTCATAGTTGACCGACCTCACCACTACACAGGGGCAGCGGCTACTGCCACTGCTGTGCACGGGTGCTGGCACCTGTCTGTCCCCCTTCCCCTCCAGGCAGACCCCAAGACCAGGGCTGTGGGGTTCAGGAAGAGGTGTAATGAGCTGCTCTCTCCCAGAGGCAGCAGGGGTGAGGCGGCAGAGGAGGGAGTGTCCCACCCTCCAGCCCGGCCCCTGTGGCTGATTCTCCTGAACATCCAGTCCCTGGGATACAGGTGGGCACTGGCATGGGCAGGAGGGAACTGGTCACCACAGCTGCAAAGGGCCTGCCTTGGGGGCAAGAGACTTGGGGTGTGACCGAGTCTCTCTGCACCCTAGCGAGTGTGATAGAGGAAACTGAGGCACAGAGAAGCTGTGTTCGGGGTCCCGCCAGTCTGGGCTGACCTGGACACACCCCACCTCTCATGCTCCGACCTCCCACCTGCCTGCCCCCTCCACCTCCCCAGGTGCTGGGTCTTCCTCAGTTCTGGCTCTTGGTCCAAGTTCAGACTTCCCGAAACCTCAGAGAGCTCCCGGGTCCTCTTTGTCGCTGACCCACAGGAGACGGTCTGGTGGGCGGCTGGACCCTACTGTCATGGCCACTGTCCTTGTCCTTCACCAGGGTCCGAGGAGGTGGTGGGGGTAGGGGAGTGGACAGGCCACAGGACAGGCCTGTCGGGTGCTCAGCCTTGAGTGACTTTCCACCCCACCATGTCCCTCCATCCAGGAGCTGCAGTGTGATGTGTCCGTGGAGGAGGACAGCCGGCAAGAGTGGACCTTCACCCTGTACGACTTTGACAACAACGGCAAGGTCACCCCGAGGTGAGTGCTTTTGCCTGGCCACTCCTTGTGACTCCAGAGCTCGATCGGCTCCGCCGCTGCCCAGGGCAGTCAGGGAACAAGGTTTCTGGGAGCTTCCAGAGTGAGGGGGAAGGGGAGAGCTGGTCATGGTAAAGGGGCCCCTTGCTTTGGTGCTTCTCCTACTGGCCCAGGACCCGAGTCTCCCCAGTGGACGGGGCCCCAGTAGAACTCTGTGCTGCTCCCTTTCCTCTGCGTGCCTGAGCTCTGGGGAGGGAGGGGACCCCTCCGTCCATCCAGGTCTTGTGCCACTCCAGCCAGTCTACCCAGGACCTGGTGTGGGTGGGCACACACAGCCAGGCAGGGCCTCCGACTACCCCCATGGGAACCAGCTCCCAGGGGCCTGCTCCCTGCTGCCTACCACCATGCCTCTCTCTACCCTTAGCTCCCCATTTCCGTTCTCCCTGTGGTCCCCACTTTCTTTCCCCAAGAACTGCCTGTTGAGCACTGCTGTGTGGTGCCTCCTACAGACCAGATATGGTGGTGCCATGGGAGCAACACGTGACAGCTCCTGGCTCCCTGCTATCAGCTGAGGGAGAAAGTCAGCCTGGGACGGGCTTGGGGGAGGGACAGAGTGGCAGAGAGCTCAGGGCCCGGAGCTGGGTGTGCTGCCTGTGTGTGTGTTTAAGGGGAGAGGGGGCCAGTCCAGGGCAACCAGAGGGGAGGGGCCTCATGTCTAAGAACGTGAGGCCTGGCTGGGCTTCTGGGTGCTCAGGGAAAACTGGGGTCCGCAGGGGTTGCTGGCTGGAATGAGTGTGGAAGGACCTGCTGCTTGGGGCCCTGGCCTATACCTTTTGTCCCCTGGACTCTCTGCCCCTTCTCCTCCCTGTTTCTTGTTTTCTTTTTTTTTTTTTAATTTTATTATACCACCATTAGATATACAATTACAAGATGTTCATGTTTGAGTTTTGGTTCTGCAGTGTTCCAGCACCCATCCCTCCACCCCTGCCCATCTCCCATCACCAGTGTCCCCACCTCCCTCCCCCCTTCCCCAGACTGCATCCATGGCAGGTTCTTTCTCTCTCTCTCTCTCTCTCTCTCTCTCTCTCTCTCTCTCTCTCTCTCTCTCTCTCTCTCTCCTTCTCATTTCCCTTTTTACACATTGTAGATTGTAATATATTCCAGAACATGACTGGTTCCACTAGTTTGATGTACTGTGCGCCTGGGACAGCCGGTTGGCAGCTCTCTCCGGCGTGTCTGAGTCTCTGCATCATGGCTGAGAGCCCCAAGGCAGTTCATGGGTGGGGCCACCAGGCCTCCAGGACGGGTCAGAGAGGGGACTGAGGACCCCAGCTCCATCTCCAGGAATGCCCAGTGACTTCCACTTCCAAGAGCTGCCTACCTGGGCTCGAACTCTGCTCTGAGCTGGTCTTGAGATTCTTGAGATCAGCGTCTCTCTTGGGTGGTTTCTGATGGGCTGTGTCCTCCCCTGTTTCTTTGACTCTTCCTCTGTGCGAGGCCTTAGTTCAGGCATCCCAGCTGCAGTGGACCTGCCTGCAGCTCAGGGGTGAGCAGGCTTGGCATCAGGCCTGCCCCGCTTGTGCCGGGTGAGGACCTTGGGGTGCTTCCCAGAGCTGGGGAGCTGGGGTGTTGTATCTCCCCCTGTGGGTAGGGAGGCTTTCAGCATCGTCTTCTCTGCTGGGTGTGCAGGGCGGCTGTCAGGGGAGAGCTGATAGGCAATGGCTTCCCCCTCCTCCTCCTGGGAGAGAGGCCTAGAGCCAGTCGCCGCCCATGAGGACTCTGCAGTAGATGTGACCAAATGCAGCCACGACACACGAAACAGGAGCAAGGTTGGCCCAGGACTGAGTTTCGACTTCCGGCCTGGCTGCCCTGGAGGCTCCTGTGTCCTCAGCGCATGCTCTTCCCATGGACCTCACTCAGCTGTGTCCTTACGGTCAGGCAGAATCTCTCCATAGCTGTAGCAGAACATGCTTTATTTTTTTTTGGGGGCAGGGGGTTGTCACACCTGGAGAATGCTCAGGGGTTACTCCCAGCAATGCTCAGGGGTTACTCCTGGCAGTGCTCAGGGGACCATATGGGATGCTGGGGATTGATCCTGGGTGGGCCGCATGCAAGGCAAATGCCCTAACCATTTTACTATTGCTCCAGCCTCTGCAGAGGGTGGCATTAGCCTCTTGTGCAGTCCTGTAAGTGACCTCTCAGATTTAGAACTTGGGCGAAAGTTCCAGAACCCCCGCACGACATCTGGTGGCGTCCCACCACTGTCCCCCAAACCACTGGCCTAATGCCATGATTTAGGAAACTTTCCATGGTCACTCTGGGTTATCCACTTAGGAGGACAGGAAAAGTGACACGGTCCCTGGGCCAAGTGGGAGGGACCAACATGAGTCAATGAAACGCTGTCAGTTCTAGAGTAGCTTCCTTGGCATTAATTCAGAAAAGGACAGACAGAAAACATGTCCAGGTATCGAGGTCTTGGAGGGTAATTCCGTGGTGAACACACACCCACTCTGGTCACTGTTTCCTAAACAGGACAGTAGACCAGCTAATCACAGCATTTTTATAGCACCAGGCACTGCTACCAGTCCAGGTGTAGGAATGATGTCAGTGTTCGGGAGATGCAGGGACACTCCCTGTGCAAATACCGACCCACCTTTAGAAGGGGCCTGAGCATCTGGACTTTGTACCTTTAGGTGGGTCCTGGAAGTTGCCATTTACAGATGCCAAAGGTCAGCGGTGAAGACCAAGTTCTGTGACTGAATCCTATTTCCCAAAAGGGCACAACCACCCTCCAAGGCTTAAGACCACCCTCCAGGAACTAAGTCTGGGAGCCCCTGGACTTGGAGAAGGGGGGTTTTGAGCAGAGGACATTGGGTTCTTGGAGAGCAAGGAAGACCCTTCCCTTCCTGCTCAGGGCCTCGTGGAGGCCAGAAGTGGTTTCAGTGACAGCCCGGGTCAAGGGCTGTGGGCTGTGGGCAATGACATTTTCTCCAGTCTCCGATTCAGTCTCCCATCTGGGAAGGGAGCAGTGGTGGCTTCTGTTTCTGGGGAAGCGCGCCACAGGCTTGAACCTCAGGGAGCTGAGCTCAGTTGGGGTGACTCTGCCTCATCCTTTTGTTGGGGCTCCCTGTGCCACCCCGGATGGGGTGTGGGGCACTTCCCACCCCTGTGGCACTGACAGTGGCCCACACTGCGCCCCTCTAGTGGCTGCTCCTCCATCTGGTTCAGGTTGTGCCCACCTCAAAGGTCCATGGCCCCCTGTGGACAGACAATGCTGCCCACTGTGCCCCCTTTTAATGCTCAGTGATTAGAAGAATAGCAAGAAAATGGGGGAAGGGGACCCAAGGATGGTGCCTGCCCTAGTCCCCCAGAAAGTGGCCTAGGAAACTTCTAGTTCAGAGAAGACTTTTCCTGCCTGGTGTTTATTCCCAGTCATTTGAGTCCTCAAGCCACCAAGCCACCCCTCTGAGCTGGTTGTCAGTGCCTTGACCATGCCTAGCTCCCCATGCCTGTGTGCAGGGCGGGTGCTGTCCTTCCTTGCAGCCTGTGTGCAGGGCGGGTGCTGTCCTTCCTTGCAGCCTGTGTGCAGGGCAGGTGCTGTCCTTCCTTGCAGCCTGTGTGCAGGATGGGGGCTCTCCTTCCTTGCAGCCTGTGTGCAGGGCGGGGCTCTCCTTCCTTGAAGCCACAGGGAAGTTGGTGGCTGTGCTGATGTCCCACCTCTGAAGACACCTCATACTCATCCTTCCTTAGGCTTTGGTCTCAAGTGCAGTGATCATTTTGGGCTGGAGTGATAGTACAGCGGGTAGGGCTTTTTGCCTTGCACTTGGCCAAGCCGGGTTCGATCCCCAGTATCCCATATCCCACCAGGAGTAATTCCTGAACTCAAAGCCAGGAGACAGCCCAAACAAACAATCAAATGCAGGAATTGTTTCTGCCATCCCAAAGCTTGCCGGGACCCCTAGGCTCATATCAACCTCAGGCCCGGCAGATGAAGCCCGAGGCCCAACCTCAGCGTCTGCTATGAGTGAGATCATCTGTCTCCTTGGCAGGATGGAGAGAGAATGAGCCAGGGACCCAGCAGCTCCTGGCAATGGGGGGGAGTAAGAGCCTCATGGGAAGCTCTGGGAACACCGAGGGAGCAGCTGGAACGTGGGTCTTAAACTAGTGGCCCCCATGATCCCGACCTGGCCTGCCCCCTCCCTTGAGTTTTGTTGAACATTAGTTTATCTCAGGCAACCAAAGCAGAACTAGGTAAATGGAACCGCATCAAAGCACGTGATCTCAGGGTCAGAGAGACAGTGTAGGAAGCAGGACGCGCATGATCCAGGTCACAGAGATCAGAAGGTAGGACCCTGCCTTGCTGGCTTCAATCCTCAGCACCCCATGTGGTCCCTGAGCCCCACCAGAGATAAACCCTGAGCACTGTTGGGTGTGGTCCCCAAAGAAAACCACAAGATGATAACAAGATATTATCAGCAGTGTAGTGCCTGGGGGCCGGCTGGCAGGGAGAATGCAACCTGCTGGTAAAGGCTCTGGAGAGGGATGGGACCAGAAGGTGTGGGGATCCCTTGCACCTTACACAGATGTGAAGGGATTTCCCCTCCACACAGAGATGCCCCATCAGCATTGGCAAGGACGCTCTGGTGTTCTCTGTGGGCACAGAGAAGGGTATGACGTGGAGGGAGCTCCCCCTGACACACATGAGACCACCTCGGATCCCCTCTGGATGTGTGGCCAGAGGAATCAGAAGTAAGGTGTCAGGGTTGGAGAGTTAGGCCCACAGAGCGGACGCTTGCCTGAGCACAGAGCCAGGAGTAAGCCCCAAGCACTGTTGGGTGTGCCCACACTCAAAAAAGAAGGGCAAGTGTCCAAGATAGATGCACACAGCAGCATCACCCACACTGGCCCCAAGGGGAGCCCCCACGTCCACCACAGGTGGGTAGGCGAGGAGCTGTGGTCTCTGCCTGCGGTCCAGCGTTGATTCCAGCCTTTCCAGTGGAGGGCATTCTGACACAGGCCACGCGCCATGTGGATGCACCTCTGGGACACCCCTCCTTGCACATTGCAGGCTGTGGGATTGAGTCCCATTCGGTGGCGCTGTCAGGTACACAGTATGCCAGCTGGACCTCTGGCTTCTCACACCACCACCTGGCCAGCGTCAGCTGCATTGAGCACCACGCCTCTTGGGGTGTTGAGGGGAGACAGTGGCTGTCCCCTATCTGCAGACCTGCCTGGCCACATCCATTCCAAGCTTCCCCCTGCCCGTCCCCCTTCCTGCCCCCAACCCCACACACACACACGGAAGATGACCCATGTGTATGGTGCTTCCCTGCTCCATGACTAACTTCAGGAGAAAAACACCTTTTCTAGTGATTTCCAACGCCATTGAAATGAAAGTATCCTCTGAGAGAAATGACCTTAACAAAGGCCCAGAACAAAGGGGGACCCTGTGATGGGGACCAGGTGCTCCCCCACCTCATTCCTGCTCTCAGAGGTGTTTGAACAAGGATGGCAGACCACTGTTCTGGCTGAGGGGTTGGCTGGGTCCAGAAGGAAGAGATTTGGTCATGTTCTCAGAGAATGGATCTTCTGGGGTTAGTTTTGTGTTCGCTCTAGAGTCGCACTTAGCGGGCTAAGGCTGCTCCCGTCTCCATTATTTGGGGGTCACTCCCAGTGGTGCTGCAGAGACCATGCCAGGGACAGAGCCCAGGCCTCCTGCAACCAAGCCTGGACTCAATCCCCTGAGCTCTGCCCTCAGCCGAGAATAGTTTCTCTGTAGAGACTCATCAAGTTGCAGGTTTTTGTTCTGAAGGTGCACACAGCCCTACAGCAGGGGTGTCAGTGTGCCCCCCAGCCCCCCTCACCTCCCCCCCTCACCTCCACTCTGCAGCTCTGCTGTAGCACAGACTCCACCGGAGCGCTTTCCACAGCACGCGCTAACCCGAAGTGCATTCCCCCGCAGCAGAGCTGACCCAAAAGAGCTTTCCCCAAGCGCGAACTGACCCGGAAGTGCTTTCCCACAGCGCAAGCTGACCCGGCCCTTGCAGAAAAGGGCTCCTAAGCACAGGGACCCAGCAAGGCCTGGTTCTGCTGCAACCCCGGGCCTGATGCAAAGGAGCCCAGCACTTGTGGCCATTCTGTCTCCAGTCCTGGCTCTGCGCTCCTGCCTTCCCGTTGTCCTTAGGCTCAGCTTCAGGGGAGCCCTGGGTTGCAGCAGCACATTAGGGCAGGCAGGAGGGCACTGATTCCTACTTTCAAGACCCTTGGCTGAAGCCTCACGCGGGCCCTGCTTGCTCCCCTCCAGGACATCACCAGCCTGCTGCACACCATCTACGAGGTGGTCGATTCCTCCGTCAACCACTCCCGACGCCGAGCAAGACTCTGCGGGTGAAGCTCACAGTGGCCCCCGATGGGAGCCAGGGCAAAGAAGGGGCTCCTCCTCCATCACCCTGGTGAGGGGCAGGAGCGGATACCAGTGCCAGGAGGCTTCACTCCCGGTCTCAGGCACCAGCAGTGCCTGCCCGAGGGGAGGGACGGGAGTTCTTGGGACTGATAGGAGATTATTTAGCATTTCTGAGCTGGGGCCCAGGTTCCCCCTCAGAATATTCCAAGCAACTCACTGGTGAAAAATTGCATAAATGGGGAGTCAGAGCATAAGACTGAAAAGTCCAGTTGGTACAACACACCGGGGGTTGGAGGTGGGGGGGATGAGGCACAGGAAGGAAATAAAGTCAGAAGGGAGCCGGAGTAGGAAGCTGATGGACAAACACTGGTGGGATTTGGGGTGGGGTTCCTAAGGAGTGGACGCTGGGTAGGGATGAAGAGAGAAGGGGAGTCCATGGGACAGCCTGTGTGAACAAAGACCTGGCATGGACCCGGACATGCAGCAGCTATGGAAATGTTCTGGGCTGGCATGGGGAAGGGGCTGGTGGGCAGAGCCTGGCAGCCCAACAGAGGAGTCTGGGGGAGAAGGTGAATAGGAGATGGGGCTTTCAAGAAATTTCTTGTCCTGGATGAGAGAACCATCTCGGAGCCATTGGGCAGCTACTGTGGGCCATTTCTCAAGGGCTGCATGCCAGGCATCACAGACAGCTGGGTAGGGCTAGAGGTTGCTGGGCACATGGGCCAGCTGCTTACCCTGATGTTTCTTGGGGTGGGGGCTTCAGACCTGCAGAGCACAAGGCCCCGAGCAGACACCAAACCTGCTGAGGGAGCTGCGAAGCTGGGAGAAGAAGCAGCGAGCCCCCTCAGGTACCGTGGGCCCTGATCCTGGAGCACTGAGCACCCACTGCATGGCTGAGGGCTTCCGAGTCAGGAGACCTGGGTCTGTGTTCTCTACAGGGCTGGGGATTTTGTAGGGCAGCCTCACAAATCTCAATTTAAAGTGCAGCCTCAGAAGCTAGAGCAATCTACCCAGTGGGTAGGATGCTGGCATTGCACATGGCCAACCCGGGCACCCTGGTCATCCGTGTCACCCTGTATGGTCCTCCAAGCTGAGTCCTCTTACTGAGAGTCCTGGCTCCCTGGCACTCTGTAATTGAGCCAAACAGATAGTACAGTGGGTTAGGCTTCTTCCAATCTGAACTTGATCTCTGGCACCTGATATGATCCCCGGGATTCCACCCAGTATGATCCCTCAATACAGAGCCAGGAGTAAGCCCTGAGCATCACTGGGTGTGGCCCCAAAACAGACAAATTAAAAAGTAAACAGAGTCCTCCATTGTTTTACCTAAAATACTTTGAGCCAGATAGGTTTTGGAATTGTTGGGTTTCAGAAAAATGTTCCTGGTATGTTTCCCATGTGTTCTGTTTGGGGTCTGGGCAGCACCTGAAGATTTAGCACATTGATTCTCTGCAGGTGGAAATGAATATTCACATCAAGTGAATAAGCACTATAGCCTTCTCCACATCCTGTTAGGCACTGAGGCTGCCGAAAGGGCTGTGAAAGTCTGTTTCCAGGGCAGATAAGGGCAGATAATGACAGGGCTGCCTTTATTGCTCACCTGTTGCTATCTCTTTAGCAAGAGGCAAGGAAGGGGAGGGAAGGACAAAAGGAAAGGAGGGAGCCTTCCAGAAGGACCACGAGGGCTCAGAGAAGTCAGCTAAGACACAGTGCTGTCCTCCCGGGACCCCAGACAGGAGCTGGAGTTGGAGAAGCGCCAGGACCTGAAAGGTGGGGGCGGGGGCAACAGAGACTCCCTGTGGCCTGGGGAGAATCTGGGGAATGGAGGCGTCCAAGCTGGTGCACAGGAGGGGCAGTGCTAGGCCTCCCCTGCAGATGGGGCAGGCAGAGCCTGGAGGCCCTGGAAAGGCAGTGACCAGGAGCCTAGAAACATGCAGAGAGCCTTGTGTGTACTCACACTCATGCACACACAGTCTCACAGGTGTACAGGCATGCATGCCCACTCCTATACATGCATAGGGGCATGTGTGTGCACACCACACACACATACACTGTACACGCATGTGTGTGCTGCTTTCATGCATGGATATGTGAACATGTGCATACACATACAGGCACGCACACTTGCTGTGAGAAGACTCTGGTGATACAAACCAGACACACACACACACACACACACAAAGGTTGTTTCTGGGCTCTGAGCCCACTAGGCCTGTTCCAGCCTCAATTCCAGCATCTTGGGGTCTTCTACCAGCTCCCTGAGGAATCATTTTGCCATTTGGCCAGTGGGCACACATGTTTTGAAACCTGGCTTTGGGACAACATTCAGTTGTGAACAGTAGCCCCTCCCTCTGGCTCTGGCCTGGAATGCCCAAGGCTGTGGGCTCAGCCCCCACCCAGCCCAGGGGCCATGTGGCTGTAGCCGGAGTCCTGAAGGGCTTACCAGGCTGGGTGGAGCTGCCCCCCATTTGGCACACCCACACCCCCTCCTCTCCCCTAGGTTCCAGGGGACAGCCGTCTGGAGCAGTCCGGCTGCTACCACCACCGCGTGGGATGAGAACATCGAGAGGGAGAAACCACTACTTAGATCTCCGCTGGGATAGAGAACTACACATCCCAGTTTGGGCCTGGTAAGGGTGGTGGCCCCCGGGGCATGGGGAGGCCTGGGAGATGGCAGGCCAAGCATGTCCCACCCTCTTGGGCCAAGCCACCTGGAGCTTCTCCTGGACAGGTCAGAGAGCCTTCTTGAAGACAGTGCTGAAAACACATGGAAAATTAAAGTGACCTGTGTTCAGTTAACCCATCCGTCTCAAATGGTCCCCAGGCCCACACGCCAGGCCCCAACCCCCTGAACACCACACCCCCTGACTGATCTCATCCTTCAGCACCTGTGACACCCTGACGCCACGCCCCAACCCCTTGCCACGCCCTCCCTGACCCTGACGCCGCCCCGACCCTGAAGTCACACCCTTCCCATCCCAAGCTGCTGCTCTCTGATGCTCTCTGGGAGATACCCTGATGCCTAGCCCCCAAAGTCACACCCTTCCCACCCCAAGCTGCTGCTCTCTGATGCTCTCTGGGAGATACCTGGAGACTTAATAGTCTTGGAGCCCCTCCCTCCACCTCCGTGTTCACGTCCCTCGTGGGTCACCTCTCAGGGATGCGCTAGATTCCCGGTGCCTCTCTCCCTCATGCTCGCAAAGGAGAGTCACCAGTTTCTTAAAAAGCCTAGCAAGCAGCCTTTCCGGTGGTCAGGTGCCCCTCGAGGCTCAGAGAAGCAATGCCCAGCACAGTGGGCCTTGTGGGCTGTGTAGAACTGGGGTGCGTGACTGGGGAGGGGGCCCCTTGCGCCCACTAGCAGCCGGTGCTCATCACGTCCGCTGAATTGGTTCCTAGGCTCCCCGCCTGTGGCCCCGAAGACAGATCTGCCGCCCCGCATCTCCAACCCCACCTCGAGCTCCGCTCTCATGAACCAGAAGCCGTCCACGCCCCGCCCCGGAAGCCCCAGGCGCGGAGCCCGCATCCTTCCACTTCCCTGACACCCCATTCGCCAAGGTCTCCGAGGTCCAGCAGCGGCTCCGGGCCACCCAGGACGGGAGCAAGCACTTTGTGAGGTCCCCCAAGTCCCAGGGCAAGAGTGTGGGTGTGGGCCACGTGACCAGAGGGGCCCGGCAAGCCCCCTCTGGGACCTGCCGTCCCCGCAGTGCCGCCGCCAGCCCCCTGGCCGCCAGCCCAGCCCTCCTCCCCCACGCTGGCACCCCTCGGGCACAAGAAGCACAAGCACCGCGCCAAGGAGAGCCAGCAGGGGTGCCGGGCGTGCAGGCGCCGCTGGTGGGGGGCAGCATCGTGGGGCGGGACCACAGGAGGGAGCTGCCAGCCGTGGTGGTGTATGAGAGCCAGGCCGGCCAGGCGGTGCAGAGACACGAGCATCACCACCACCACGAGCATCACCATCATTACCACCACTTCTACCAGACCTAGAGGCCCCTCCCCAGAGCCCCGCCATATGAAGGACCCCCCGCCCCCAGCCCCAAGGCATTATTATTCTATTAATTATTGTTATTATGACGATTATTGTTATTAATAATTATTGTTACTCCACTAATATTCAGCTAGCCTCCATGTAGAAGATCTATGGAAACAGAACTAAACTTTTATTTATATGTTGTGGGAACTGCGTAACTCACCCAAGAAATGACTCTGGGTTTGGAAGTGGCCTGTAGGCATCAGAGACCTCCCGCCCACCACGGGCTCTGGTTCTGGACTCTGGTTCTGCGGGAGGTCCACCTGGGCCAGTGCGCACCTTCCCAGCCCGGAGGGTGCCCCTCTGCTGGAACTCTGCCCACCCTATCTCACAGGAGAACATCCTTACCCGATCAGGCTTCCAGGAACCCTCGAAATCTCCGAGAAGATAAACAGCTGCTACCTCTTAGTATTACTCTGATTTTATTTTGCCCTGAACTGACTGTGATGTGCTACAAGGGATCTTAGCAGACTGCAGACGCCGGCCGCCCCAGCTGGTGTGTTTATGTCCCCGCCTAGAAACCTTCACCTTCCTCTCTGGGGTTACCTGTCCTGCCTTTCAGTGGGGGGCCACATCCTTGCCCACACAGTCCCTCCCTTCCCGAACCCCACACTAAGACACTCCTCTTCTTTCTCCTTCTCTCTTCTTTAGAGACACACACATACTCTCACACATGCACACACACACGCTCACACAATCCTGAAACCAGCCTTCTCATTTTGGAAACTTCTGGAGCGGGAACTCACCATATAAACAAGTGTGGTTTTCCAAGATGGGGCCCTTGTGTGTTGTTGGTTGTGACTGCGACGGCCTCATGTTCTGCCATTGGCAAATCGATCCCTACGTCCGTGGTTCTCTGACGGAGCTTTCTGTACCTAGAGCTAGATGCCACCTGTCCGCTTCTATGTATTTCTATAAATATACACTCTCAGGTACCTTTGCTCGTGTGCAGAAATCGGTGGTTTACTTTTCTAGGAGCGCCCCGAGCCCAGGCGTGCCGCTGTGTGTCTCCTGTTGGGAGTGTTGTTCATCCGATGCGGTGCTCACTTCCCACTTCCCAGGGCCTTCCTTGGGGTGGGGAGCTCGGGTAGATTTGAGAAGGACCTGCTGGGATGCAGAAGCTCAGTGGGAAATGGAGACAGTTGGGAGAGTAGCTGGGAGAGTGGTTACAGGGTCTACACCCACCAAAAGGGCTTTCGCCATAGTGCTAGCTCTCCAGGAGACAAAGGTCCTATAAATGACTTATTGCCCCTTCCTCAATCTAAGCTTTTAGAGTGTAATCATATGCAAGTGTATGCGTATCTGACACTCAGCAGAGGTCATTTATCACCTAGGTCCTTCCTTGGGGAGATGGCAGGGTTTAGAAGGACCTTTTGGGGTACAAAACAAAGCTTGGTGGGAAATGGGGATAATCTGGTCAGTGGGTACCCAAGAGGGGTGTCCTCTGCCAAAGCGGCCTGCAGAGGACTGAGGGAAAGCAGGGGAAAGGTCACTGTGAAGAGCCCAAAAACTAGAGGACATAGGGCCAGAGCAGTGGTACAGCTGGTGGGCGCTACCGTGTGTGCAGACAACCTGACTTTGGTCTCCACGTCCCATATGGTCCCTGAGCACCACCAGAGCAATTCCTGAGTACAGCCAGGAGTTACATCACCAAACCTGAACATCACCAGGTTTGGCCCCCAAACAAGTGAAAACTAGAGGACACCTAAAGTGGATAATTTGCATTGAGTTTAATTAAGGGAATATTTACATAGTGTGGGCAAAACTTCCTGAAAAGAACAGGGTCTCACTGGGGGGGGAGTCATCCTCAGCAGGCTTGTGAGGGCACTGGAGACATGCAGCAGCTCTGGGGACCCCAGTCCCAGCAGAGGCCCCATTGACTGAAGCCAGGGGAGCCGGGACCGAGGAAGCTGGAGATGAGGCAGCCTAGGGGGCCTCCTCAGGACAGAGAAGGCTGAGTCTGGAGGGCCCACGGGGCGACGCGTGGACGGTTGACCTGCCCTGCTGCTTCTCTCCCGCCCACACTTCTCCGGAGCTGCTGGTTGGGTTTTAAGTGGGTTTTGAAGATTGTGGGCTTGATTGATTGTTATTCATTTTATTGGTTACTGGTATGTTTGGATGAATCCAGTTAATCCTCACCACAGCTCTCTGAGGTGGCCCATGGGGAGCTCAGGAAGTGCCACCAGCTCAGAGATGTTAAGTGAGTTACTTGAGGCCACACAGCAAGTGACCGAGTTGGGATTTTTGTCTTTTCCATAATGCCAACCATTGGGTTTGTCTGGGCTTTCGTTGTTTGGGTACATAGACATCTGTCAAGTTAGGATCCAACTCAGATGGATAGGAATGTAACCAAAACCAGGGAAGGCAAGGAAGGGAGCTAGCTTTAAGATGACAGGAACTGGAGCCAGGAGTTCTGGGTTTGGGTCCCCGTGGTACCCCTAAATGACTCTCCAGTTGCACCCCCCCCCTCTAAGAAAAAGATGTCAGAATTCAGGATATGATTGAAGCGACTTGTCCACCACCCCACCCACCCCCTCCCCTGAATATATAGGTCTACCCAGGCATGGTAATGCTCTGTCCTGGCCGGACACCTGGAGTGCCGGCACCTGGCTATTCAACCAGATTAAAAAGGACTTTCTCAGGAAGAACCCTCACCCAGGGACGGGTGCAGGGGGGGGGGGTGTTGAGTAGAAACACTTTAAAAAAGGGAAAGATGGGGCTGGAGGGATAGCACAGCAGGGAGGGCATTTGCCTACACATGGCCTACTCGGAGTTGATCCTCAGCATCCCATATGGCCCCCTGAGCACCGCCAGGAGTAATTCCTGAGTGCAGAGCCAAGAGTAGCCCCTGAGCATGGCCAGGAATGGCCCCCAAAAAGTCAAAAAATAAATTTGAAAAAGGGAACGAAAAGCAATAGGAGCTGGAGGGAGCAGACTGGGCTTTCCTTCCTCTGCACCTTTCCTGGCCTGGGCTTTCCTTCCTTGTGCCCACGTCCCTCCTGCCCGTGAGCCCATCACCCTGGAGGGGCACCGAGAAGTGGACTGTCCATCCATTCTGGGGAAGTGACACCACAGCACTGACTGTTAATTTTTCTAAATGAAAAGTGTTCCAAAGAGAGAAGAAAGCTGCAGTCTCTTGCTGTTAGAAGAAAAGCCCAGAGAGGGCGAGGGAGAGCATTGCAGAGGCTGAGCATGACATTTGCATGCAGGAGGCCCGACTTCCACCCCAGGCATCCCAGGGTCCCAACAAGACACCCCCCCAACACCACCCCCCCACACACACACACTTAAAAAAAAGAAAAGCCAAAAGAAAGGACTGTGAAAACCTGTGAGAGCCTGGCAAGCTACCGTGTTTTATTTACTTTTTATGTCAAAGACTAGTAACTATTATGGACCTCAGTTCCATAACCTGAAGAATGGTTTCGGGCTCCTCCTGTCCCTGTAGCAAGTAGATGCCCTTGGGTTGCACTCTGCTTGTGACAGGACCAACGGAGATGTTACTAGTGCCCACTGAGCAAATCGATGAATAATGGGAAGACAGTGAAAACCTCACAGATTCACTTTCCTCCCAGGAACAGGCAAGCTTGGCTACGCACCTGTACTCAGAAGTGGCTCACAGTGGGGGAGCAGAAATTCTTGGCCCATTTCAGAGGTGGGTACGTGGAGCCAGTGGATGCAGGTCACTCCCAGCCCAAGCAGCCTCAGCTGACCCTTTGAGCGGCCTCTGGGTGGAGGGCTGGGATCAGGCTGGCATGTGTGACATCTAGCAGAAGCTGGGGGTAGGTGCTCAGAACACGCCCCCATTTCTGTTGGTAGTCCCAGAGGTGGAGAAACAGCTCTCAGCCCTCCCCTGATTGGAGGAGCCCCTCCTCCCATTCTCTCAGTTACCAAGGCTCCCACGCTTAGGTGGTTTATCTCGTAGAAGCACATTTACTCAGAACCTCGGACATTCACTTTCTTTAAGCTGACCAGCAGGAAGCTCCCTCCCCCCCTTGCACCCAAGGGTACTCCCCTCACCCCTGGATTAATACAGTGCCCCCTGGAGTTACCCACTTTGTGGGTAACTGGAGAAGCTGGAGAAGAATGAAGACGAGAATTTTCTCTGGAGGTTGGCCTGCCTGTGAAATGGTCTGTGAGCACCCTCTGTCCTTGCCACCCCAAACCTCTAGTCCTAGCTCCACTAAGGATCTGTGCCCAGGACCTAAGCGGCTCTGGGGGATGTGGGGTCGGCACTTCTAAAACGCTTTTTTTCTTCAACTTCTCCCCAGCCTACCCACCCACCTGCCCCTGCTGTTTGAATTACTCAAGCAACTCGAAAAGAATGTGGGGGGTGGGTGCGTTGTGCCCTGGCACCCTTGCGTGTTTCCCATGGCTCCATCTCCAGCAGTGACACTGCAGGGTTGGGGGGCTTTCTTGGGGCAGCCATCCAATGTGCAGCGCCCTGCACCTGTGGAGATGGAGGAGTAAACTGAGTCAGCCTCCTCAGAACCACCCTCCTTCTCTTTCTGCTCCCATCCGCCTTGAGACTCCAGGAGCCTGCCATGGACTCTGGGACCACACCCTGCATGGGTCCCGCTGCCTGTCATGATGGCTGGTCCAGCTGCAAACTGCAATGCTCCTTCCTTCCTTCCTTCCTTCCTTCCTTCCTTCCTTCCTTCCTTCCTTCCTTCCTTCCTTCCTTCCTTTCCTTCCTTCCTTCCTTCCTTCCTTCCTTCCTTCCTTCCTTCCTTCCTTCCTTCCTTCCTTCCTTCCTTCCTTCCTTCCTCCCTCCCTCCCTCCCTCCTCCGTCTCCTCCCTCCTTTCTTTCTTTCTTTCTCTCTCTCTTTCTCTCCTTCCTTCCTTTCTTTCTTCCTTCCTTCCTTCCTTCCTTCCTTCCTTCCTTCCTTCCTTCCTTCCTTCCTTCCTTCCTTCCTTCCTTCCTTCCTTCCTTTCTTTCTTTTCGTTCTTTCGTTCTCTCTTTTCTTCCTTTTCTCTTCTTTATTTTCTTCTCTCTCTTTATCTCTCAATGTCTCATTTATTTTCTTTTTGGGACACACCAGGCGACGCTCAGTGGTTACTCCTGACTCTGCACTCAGAAATCATTCCTGACAGTGCTCAGGGGGCCATACGGGATGCCAGACCGAATCTGGGTCAGCTGTGTGTAAGGCAGAGCCCTGCCGCTGTGCCATCTCTGCACCCTGCAGTAGACGTTCCAGTCCTGTCCTGCAGCTTCTCAGAGCAGGCAGCGGGAACACGACCGCTGAGCCCGGGCTGGCTCCCACCGGCCTCTCAGAGATGCAGCTTCTCTCTCTCTCTCTCTCTCTCTCTCTCTCTCTCTCTCTCTCTCTCTCTCTTTCTCCTGTCTTCTTTTCTCATTTCTTTCCTTTCAGCTTTCCTCATGGAGATGAAACTATGTGACCCTGGCACCACATTCCGGCAGGGCTGCCGCCCTCTCCTGCTTGGCATGCACAAGGCCTCCCCACCTACCCCTCATATCCCTATAGGTTCAAGCACCCAACTTTGGGGGATCAGCTGTACCCAGAGAAACCCAGGGCTCACTAACGTGCAGAATTTGACAAAGAAAGGGGAGCATGGGGGGGCCACAGGAAGATTTTCAAACTGGTTTAAGGGCTCAGCCTTGGTGGGTCAGGGTGGTATATGGGCGACCCTACCTGGCACTCCTCAGGGAAGCAGAGTGGACAGTGGGAACCCGACTGCAGAGGCCCCGGCCGGCTCCCCTCAGCCCCTCAGACCAAGCAGGGCACCTGAGGAGACACACTGCACCGTGGTTCCTCAGGTGAGAAGCAAGCAAGAACTATGAGAGGAGAGTCTCGGTCTCAGTCACTTGAGCTAATGCTCCGTCGTTATCTTGGAAGGCAGCTGGGGTGGGGTGGGGGCTCTCGGTGTGGAATCTGGGTCTGGGGCAGCCCAGCACTGCCCTGTGTGGCCTGGCCCCTTGGGGCACCTTCTTTGGACTGGTGCTGTTCCTGGCCACAGACTCTGGAGTTTGCCCTGTCTCCTCTGTAGATGCAGGAGGCTGTGCCCTGAATTCCCTGGGCCCCCAACACACACACACACACACACACACACACACACACACACACACATCTGGCTTGGGGGATGGGGCTGGAGGAGCTGGCGGAAGCCAGTAGCCAGACCTTGGCATACAGACTGGGGGCATTCAGCTTCAGCTCTGAAGGGCAGACAGGCCGTGGTTGACGCTGGGCTCAGAAGACCCAAACGAGACCTGGTTCTGCTGCTTCCAGGCTGTGTGACCAGGCCCACGTGGCTTCTCTTTTCTTTTCTGCTACTCGGGGTTGTTCAGAAGCCCCAGGTCCCTGGGCTGTGGCATGAGGATCAAATTAAATACTCCCCAGGTGTGACGTGGTCTGGCAGAGTCTGGCCCAGAGTCAGCCCTCAGCAACAGCAGCTGCTCTTGTGAGAAGCTAACCTGGGAGTCTTAAGGAGGCACGGATGTAGGGCGCCTCCTGTGCCACCCTCAGCAGCCTCATGTCCCCTGCGAACCAGCTGCCATAGTGGCCCCCTCTGCCACCGACGCCACCTGCCCCCTCGCCTTTCCCCTCCGTGTTCCAGGGCTCACTCCCTTCCTATTTGCTGTGAACCAGCTCCTGCCCTTGGATCCCGCATTTGCGCAGTGAGACTGCTCTTAGTGTTGACAAGCTGGGCCTTGGTGTGGCAGCTCTGCACCCCAAAAAGGCTGAGTCACGGAGCCCTGTAGCCTTCTCTCATTACTCCTCAAGGTAACACGAATTGGCTTGTTACCCTGCAGTCAGCAGGGGCGACCAGGAGACAGGAAGTGGCCCCCTGGCCACTTAGTGGGAGACAGTAGCCCGAAAAGGGCCTCTCACTGCTGGCCAGCAAGGCGGCCTGAGTGATAGAAGATTCATTGACATTCTCTGAGAGGGCTTGAGTTGTCTTGGGTTGGGTTCTTCCAGTCAGCAAAACCCTTCGATTGTGAACAACAGCTTCTGTGAGGGCAGGGACGCAAGAGGGGGCACAAGTGGGCAGGCTCTGTGGCTGCAAGCTCAGGCCCCAACTTTGCTCTAAGTGCTGAATTGGCGCTGGCGAAGGCAGAGGAGGCCTGGCTGACTTGTGTCCTCCGCCTGGAGAGGGGAAGAAGATATTGACTTAAACGTGGGGGATTTAAAAGGGCCCTATGTTCCCGCTTTGTGCTTTGCTTCTAACAGACAGCCCGGGACCTTTGAAGTCGGTCTGGCCCAGTGGGGAGCGGGCTTCTGTGGAGACAAGATGCTAACGGGGGGGGGGGGAAGGGGGCCAGGGGGCGGCCGAAACTCTATTAGGCATGCTCTAGGAAAAAAGAAAGGCAAATCCAATGATAATGTACATCTGTTTCAGGGAATTTATAAGCTTTGAACATTTTTTATGGGCAGATAAGTGGGTCCTTTTCTTACCATAACTTAGGAACTTCAAAGCTGAGTGTGTGGATAATGCAAATTGCTGAAATATGAGATTTTCCCTACAAAGAGGTTTCCAAAAAAGATGAGGAAGAAAAAGAGTGAGAGGGAGAGAGAGAAGAAGGCTAATTGATGCCACAGTCTTTTATGTACACAGCAAAAACGGGGCAGAAATTGATTTTTATGGAATAAGAAATTGATGGGAGAGAGGAGGAGGAGGAGGGGGGGAGGAGGGGGGAGAGGAGAAGGAAGAGGAAGAGGAGGATGATGAGGAGTAGGAGGACAAGGAGGTGGAGGAGGAAGAGAGGGAGGAGGAAGAGGAGGAGAGGCGGCCCAGCAAGGCAGGGGATGGGCTGTGACCTACAAGGTCAGCGCAGGCTTTGGGTCAGGTCCCGAAGTCGGCATTAGAACTAGGCTTTAGAAAACCTAGTTCTTAGAAGCGAGACAAGACAAAGGCCACGCAATGCCAGCCACGCGGTACCAGCCACGCAATGTCAGCCACACGGTGCCAGCCCTGGACCTCATAACACTAAAGATTAGTGTTATGAGCAGATTCAGAGGAGGCATTGGAGCCGGGAGAGATGAATTCGGGGTTCTTTGGGAAGCTCTGTTCGCCTGTCCTCTGCCAACATTCAGCCCTGGATGCTTCCCTGCTCTCCCCTTCCCTCTCTTCCCCCACCCGAGAGAAGCCCCTTTGCTGTGTCCAGGCAGGGACAGAGGAAAGGTTCACGAGATCTTGTTGAATGAACCAGCGGCATAGAAAGTCACCCAATGGCCGGTCCATTAGTACAGTAGAAGAGTCAAACTGGGAGAGATGGTGGGACTGGTAGGGTCCTGGCGGACCTTCACAGCCTTTCTGCCCCTGAATGATTTGTCGCTCTTGTTTGAACCTACTATTGTTTGGTTTTCTTTTTGGCTTGATAAAATTGGGCTATTGCTCCCTAAGCAAATTCACTAGAGATAGGAGCCCTTCTTTGGTGTGGCAAAGCCCTTTCATTTGTCCCATGATTGGGTCAGAAAGTGTCACGTGATCATACCCTGGCCAATGAAACCTGAAGGAGTGTGCACTGAGAGAGTCCTAGAGCAATAGTACAGCCAGTAGGGCACTTGCCTTGCATGTGTCCAATGAGGGTTCGATTCCCAGCATGCCATATAGTTCCCCGACCACTGCCAGGAGTAATTTCTGAGTGCAAAGCCAGGAGTAACCCTTCAGGTGTGATCCCCAAAACTTAAAAAAATAAAACCATAAACGAGAAATGGCGCTTGCTATCTTGCTGCTAGTCCGAGGACAAGAAGTCCAGACTGGGAGTGTACTCACAGTGAGGCATGTTGATTTTTCTCAGAAGAGGCTGAGATGAAGATTTGAGAGCAAAATATTGAGGCTATCCTGGTGGGACAGAGAAGAGATGAGCAACGGAAGGGAACTCCTCTAAGCCACTTTTCCCTCGCATGATTATTTTCACTTTAGTGTTATGGGACTTCCCCTCCTTATTTAGGTATATAAAATAGATACACAAATAATGCATTGAGAATAAATCATAAAGGTATTTAGTTTAAATTGTCTCTTTAAGAGATTAGATAAGGGCCAGAGAGATAGTACAGTGTGTAGACACTTGTCTTGCAGGCAGCCAACCCCAGTTCAATCCCCAGGATCCCATATGGTCCCCTGAGTGCCTCCAGAAGCAAACCCTGAGCACTGTCAGATGTGGCCCCCAAACAAGCAAGAACTAAATAAAAATTAAAGGTTCTGTGACTCTATATGTGACCCCTGTTTGTGACCCACAGTTTTTTTAATTACCATGAGATAGACATTTACAAAGCTGTTCATGATTGGGTTTCAGTCATACAAAGTTGCAGCACCCATCCCTCCACCAGTGCACATTTCCCAATTCCAATGTCCCCAGATTCCCTCCCCCACCCCCCTCCTCTATGTTAGGCACTTTCTGTCTCTCTCTCTCTCTCTCTCTCTCTCTCTTCCCATTGTGGCTTGCAATACATTTGCTTAAGTGGTTATCATCACCGCCCCGTCTGGGGGCGTTATCCATAGTGCGGGCGGGCCGGGGGACTGAGCCTCACCATTTATTACTAGAGCAACGGTGTCCGAGGGCGGTGGTGCATGTCCTTTTACCTACTTTCAATACTCAGTTCTAGCATCACATCACTATTTCCAACCATTATGGGCAGACTGATCCCTTCTCTACCTTACCTAACCTCTGCCCCACATTTGTGGTAGATTCCTACCCTTGGGTAGAAATCCTGGGTCCTATTTGCCTAGTCTTGGATATTAGTCTCATTATATATCCCACAAATGATTGCAGTGTGGCCTACAGTTTAAGATTCTGACCTCTTGACAACTAAGCTCGGTCCTGCCAGACACCCACATGGAGCACCCTTTATCTACCCACCATGGAGCAAGGGTGCTGGGGCATGTATCCAGTCCTGCTTGCCAAGCTTTTGCCGAGCACTGTGCCCACCCTACAGGTGCTGTGCGTGCTGGTGACTAACAGGTCTGTAGAGGCTCTCAGCACTGCCATTGGGGGAAAGGACAGCAGACAAGTGACTCCCGCAAACTCAGGGCTACTGCTATGTTTCCAAGGCAGAAACATCCTAATCCATGCGAGGTGACCATCCTAATCCATGCCTAGTCCTTTGCCAAGGTGCCAACGGGAAAGGCAGAGGCTTGCACACTTTCCCAGGAAGCCCTGGACAGGTGTCCCTGGGAACATGCATGTAGGAAACGATGTGGAAGGCAGTGCTCCCTCTACTTTACTCCCCGTTCTGGCTCACTTATATATTCACATTTTTATTTTTTGGCTTTTTGACTCACACCCAACAATGCTCAGGGGTTACTCCTGGCTCTGCACTTAGGAATTACTCCCTGGCGGTGCTCAGGGGACCATATGGGATGTCGAGGATCAAACCCGGGTTGGCAGTGTGCAAGGTAAAGGCCCTTCCCACTGTACTACAGCTATGGCCCCTGCTCTGGCTCTTTTGGATTCAGTTCCATCTGACTCAGCATCCAGCTTGACCAGAAAGGGTGGACGACAGCCAATGCCATCCCCTAGTCCCCAGACCTATGTAGACCAACCCCAGGGAACACCCCGCAAGGACCCTCAGTGCCTTCTGGTCTCAGTTGTGGAGGGTGGGATGGAGAGGAGTGGGGATGGGGAGAAGGGC
>JAJIBD010005899.1:0-19100 GCA_021461705.1 Cryptotis parvus | reverse complement strand
CCTCCTTCCCTCCTATCTTCCATTCTTCCCTCCTTCCTTCCCCCTTCCCTCCTTCCCTCCTTCCCTCCTTCCTTTATTCCTTCCCTACTTCCTTCCTTGCTTCCTTCCTTCCCTCCCTTCCTTCCTTCCTTCCTTCCTTCCTTCCTTCCTTCCTTCCTTCCTTCCTACCTTCCTTACTTCCCTCCTCCTTCCTTCCTTCCTCTCCCTTCCTTCCGTCCCTCCTTCCTTCCTTCCTTCTTTTTCTTCCCTTCTTTTCTCCTACCCTGCCTCCTTCCTTCCTTTCTTCCTTCCTCCCTCCCTTCCCTCCTCCCTCCCTCCCTTTCTTTCTTTCTTTCTTTCTTTTTCTTTCTTTCTTTCTTTCTTTCTTTCTTTCTTTTCTTTCTTTCTTTCTTTCTTTCTTTCTTTCTTTCTTCCTTCCTTCCTTCCTTCCTTCCTTTATTCCTTCCTTTCTTCCTTTCTTCCTTCCTTCCTTCTTTTCTTCCCTTCTTTCCTCCTTCCCTCTCTCCTTCCTTACTTCCTCCTTTTTCTTTTTCCTTTCTTTATCATATGTTCCTTTGCACATTCATGGAGAAAACCACTAGGGAGGCCTGTGTTGTTTAAATTTTAAATAGAAGTTTGAGGATAATACTAAGACTCCACTGTTCCACTATGTGGTAGGATGACAGGATTGACAATTGCAAGTGCCTAATAGTTTTCTTTTTTTTAAATTATTTTCTTCTTTTATCTCTAGAAGTCTAGAGAAGTGGAGGAAAAAGACTCCACATATAAAAAATTCTGCATTTGAGGTAGAAAAATCTAAAGTCCAAAGGATTGAATCCAGACTTTTGCTTAATGATGTTTAAATACCTGACAATTCTGGGAACAAGTTCTTTAGTTGTAGATTCAACTTAAGTGTTTAGTGTGTGTTGTTAAAGCCTACATGATCATAAGTAGAAGTGAGTAATCTATAACTTGGTGAACTTTGTTGTTACTAGTATATCTCAAAGTTTGGCAATTGTCCTGTGGGTAACAAAAATTAACCTGTGGAACCCACTGTCCTCCATAATCCTTCTAAGTCCACACCTATTTTTTGTTTGTATTTGTTTTGTGGCCACACAAGGAAGTACTCAGAGTTTACTACTGAGTCTGTCCTCAGGGGTCTCTCCTGGCAGTGTTCAGGGGACCAGATGTGGTACAGGAAATTGAACTGGGTTGGCAAGACAAGTGCCAGAGCCCCGAGTTATTTTTTCTGTCTCCCACTCCTACCCTTTACATGTATTCTTTTTCAGTTCTGTGAATCTTCCTAGTTTCTGTAAACCCTTGTTTTTAATTACCTAATATCTACAGAGGACTGACTATCATTTGGTTTCTGGAGCTTTTTTGTGTATGAGCCCAGGAAGTTTCATGGCCTACTTAAGGCCAGAGCCAGCAATAGTATAAGGATTTGAAATCCCAGTAACCTGGACTCAACTGGTCAACCTTGGAGGTGTAATTTACCTCCACAGCACTTCTGTGAAGTCTGGCTAAATTTAGATCTATGTTTAAAGTCATACCCACACTTGGCTTCTTTTTTTCATCCCATTTCCCTTCCCCTTTTGTGGTTTCTACCAAAAGAACTGCCTAAATAAATCACTTGCATATAGATTTCATCTTGGAATCTGAAAACCTGACTCAAGGTACAACTTAGGTATTTTAAGAAGAGATTTAACACAGGAAATTGTGTACAGTCATTGAAAGAGAGCAACAACTGCAGGATATAATTATATTAAATAGTTTATTATCCCAACCTAAGTGTCAAGGACCTATTGCCACCACAGAAACAAGTATCTTTCAGTAGACAAAGCTTGTATATGGACAGCAAAACTGTCACCTGACCACTACTATGTATATGCTGAGGACCTCGATTCCTGGTCAATAAAATCTAAAATCTAGGGGGTCGGAGCAATAGCACAGTTGGCAGAGTGTTTGCCTTTCATGCAGCCGATCCAGGTTTCATTCCTGGCATCCCATATGGACCCCTGAGCACCGCCAGGAATAATTCCTGAGCGAAGAGCCAGGAATAACCTCTGAGCATCGCTGGGTGCGACTCCCCCAAATTTTTTTTTTTAAATCTAGAATCTAGGACAAGGTAGGTCTGACTCAATTCCAATCTCAGATCAGAATACTGTTCCTCACTTCCGAAGCCTCTTTCAGATGTAGCACTTAGTTTTAAGGGAGTCTGAGAAGTGTAGTTTTAAACGCCCCATCTCATCATCGAGGAAGTTATCTTAGAAGAAAGTAGAAATGTAAACTGCCAATTGATTATAATCAGAGTAATAGGGATGAAAGGAAATGAATGAACTTACATTAAATTCTGGGATTTTTGTGTATTACATATTTTGCTGGGAATCTACTTTTTTTTCTTTTGCTTTTTGGGTCACACCCATTGATGCTTAGGGGTTACTCCTGACTCTTCGCTCAGGAATTACTCCTAGCAGTGCTGGGAGGACCATATGGAATATTGGGGATCAAACCTGGGTCGGCCATGTACAAGGCAAAATGCCCTACCCACTGTGCTATTGCTCTGGGACCTGGGAATCCACCTTTAATCTTTACAGCAGAGCAGGAATGACACTTACCTTTTGTATCCACATTAGATACATATTCTTCAAATTTGCCCTATCACTAAATAAAGGAGCACAAAATCAATAGGTAATTACCAATAAGAGAAAGTATAGAAAAATTAAATGAAATAGAAAATTCAATTGCTCACAAAATGCTGTTTTGGTATATATGTGTTGAGTAGCACTCTAAATTGTTTTTCTTTATGTGGGTCATGGTCAAAGGGCTTGAAAAACATTTCTTTAAATGTAATTTCTTTAAGTTCCTGGTATTTTAAATTAGGGTGTGGTGTCTCTCCTGAGTATTACAAAGAAAACTGTAATCCACTCATTCCAGTTCTTACACATACTTTTGTGTGGGTGCACACACCCGCCCCATACACTCACCACACACGGAGTTCAACGTCTTAGCTCTTCATTAGACACAACCACCCAGAAGGAAGATCAGATTCTATGCTCTTCTTGTTTTCTGTTACCTTGACATGATAGCTTGTTTTACTTGCGTTTTACAGATTAAGAAGAAAGGGATTGTTACAGATCTTTGTATCACTTAGCTGCCCCTGGGACTTATAAGGAGACCCCCCAACTCAGAGATTTGAAGTGCATAAACTATAATGCAGATTAAAAATAGTGCTGAAGCAAAGTAAAAGATACCTTATTACAGATTAACCAGAATGTAGAACAAGAACATCATGGCATCCACAAAGTGGAAACTCAGTCAGCATAGAGACTCCTCCCCTAGTCTCATAATGGAGGCTTATTATCAGCTATTTGCAGTGTGGGAACAAAAACAGGAAGCACATAGAAAACACATTCTAAGTGGGTATGTATAGTTCTTATAATTGATGTCTCATCTGAGTCTGGGTTTACTTATTCTCAAAGTATTTGTGTATTTCTCATTAAGTTCTGAATGAACAAACCCTTTAATGGTGTTAAATGGTGTTAGCACAAGTGTTTATACTAAGTATAGACAGCCATAGTGTGGAGAATCTTGGAGCCAATAAATATCCCTTTATCCCTAAGAATTATGTTGGGCGTTGCTTGTGCAACTGCTGTGTCACTTAACAAAATGTGCTATGGTGAGTTAAATAGTAGTACAACATACTGCTATTTGTTATGTGTTAACATAACAGATAAATACAGCCAGCACATGGTGAAAGCTTGTTATTTGTCAGGGACTGTGTTAAAAACATATGTCAAAAAAATTTTAAAGAACAGGGGCCGGAGCGATAGCCCAGCGGGTAGGGTATTTGCCTTGTATGCGGCCAGCCTGTGCCAGCCCAGGTTTGATCCCCGGCATCCCATATGGTCCCCTGAGCACCGCCAGGAGTAATTCTTGAGTGCAGAGCCAGGAAAAACCCCTGAGCATTGCCAGGTGTGACCCAAAAAGGCAAAAAAAAAAAAAAAAGAACATCATGGTATATAAGTCTTACAAATTCTGTATGATTTTAGCCACATTTACAGATCAGAATATTCAGAATCAGAATAACTAATTTTATCAGGATAGTAAGTATGATACCAGATATTAGACTAAAACCCAGACCTGTCTTATTCCTAACATGATACAACCATTCTGGCAAAACAAGGGGTTACTAATTGTCTAATCCAGTTTTACCCCCTTAATTATTGCTTTCTGCTTCTCTGTGGCCTGAGATTTATTTTAATTTTTTTGTGGTTGATAACCCATGTCATAAGATTCCACATTCATATACTATAAATGCAAAAAGCTGGTGTGGTGGCCAAGGAAAACTTCCCCCCTAAGATTGTAATAATTTGATTTTACTCTCTAAGTTTTCATTTACGGTGGGAATGCACATGGATTTCTAGTTATACTTCTTGTTCATTTGTTGAGTCCTTACTATGTGCCAGGCAGAGTTATAGACATTTGGGAGACTGACAGTAACTTCTCTGGCAATTTAATTCTTGGAGGAGGCAAACAAGTAAATAGAAATTTGACATATTTATATATAATGATATATATAAATGACATATAATAATATATAATATAATATTTAGTATATAATATATAATATAATGATATATTCATATATATGATAAGTAATAAGAGCAATAAAAAACTTGAAAAATAGAGCTTAATTCATGTGTAGATATGACTGCTCAGGTGTCAGGGAGCTGCTGGGTTCTCCAACAGTATTAGGACAGAAGTTCTCTTCTACCTTCGAGGCTGCCAGGGAACAGATGAAAATTCACGAGTCTGGTGTAGTTCCAAAAAGCTTTTAATAGTAGAAAAGCTCTACCACCGCAATCCAATATAATGGATGACCTCTAGCTCTGGTCAGAACTTAGGCCATGCACATGCATGAGGGACCAAGTCTCCCACCAAAGAGGATCCCACCAGAGAGAGAGAGAGAGAGAGAGAGAGAGAGAGAGAGAAGTCCCACAAAGTGATTGTCATACCTCAAGTCGGTCCCATTATATAAACAAAAGAATCCTAACTTCAGGGAGGATCCTGTCAACAATCACTTGTATCACTTGTCTTCACTTGTCTTCCTGTTGTTCATTGATTTGCTCCAGCAGGTGCCAGTAACATCTCCATTCATCCCTGTCAAGTGCTAGTATAGCCTACGGACCTCTGCTCGCTCCAGGAACATGAAGCATCTCAAACCATTCATTCAGGTCATGAGATGAGGTCAATTATTGTTACTGGTTTTGGCATATCAAATATGACATGGTTAGCCTACAGGCTCTCCCATGCGAGTGCTCTCAGTTTTTGCATTTACTGATGTACTACTGAGACGAGGAGGAGTCAGTCACATCACGCTGTATTTGACACCGGAGAAGAATTGTTCCTTGGAACATGCGATGAAAGAGGCATCGGTGGCGTTGGTGTCCTTGTCAACACGAACATGGCCATCAACATTGATTCATTTGAATGCCTAACAAACCGGATAGGACGATTACACTTGAAGAGATGTGGCCCACTGCCAGCAATTTCTATCTTCATTGTCTACACACCAACATCCACATACAAGGAAGATGAAATTGAGATATTCTACATGGAACTGGAGGAGTTCTATAAAAAGATCACACCTTCTACAAGATCATAGTCGGTGATTTTAATGCCAAGATAGGACCAAGAAGATCGGCTGAAGAACTCCACATCGGGACCCATGGCCTAGAATGGAACGAACAGGGTGAGAGACTGAGTTCATCATGTCCACCAAGACCATTCATGGTAACTCCACAGTTCCAGAAGGCTGAAGTGAAACGTTGGACATGGGAATCTCCTGGTGGACAGTTCCACAATGAAATTGACCACATCATCTTTAATCAACGGTTTAGTCTGACCGATGTTGCTGTTGTCCCCAAATTCCAAACAGGATCGGACCACCATCTCCTTCGTGCAAAAATTCTACTTCACGCAATGGGGAAAAAGGCTGCAAAGTGTAAGAAGAGAACTCCCAGAACGACCACCAACTGGGAACTCTTTGGCACCATTGCAGCAACATGGGAAGATACGATCATTGACATCGATGAAAAACTCCATCGGGACCCATGGCCTAGAATGGAACAAACAGGGTGAGAGACTATCTGAGTTCATCATGACCACCAAGACCATTCATGGGAACTCACAGTTCAAGAAGGCTGAAGCGAAATGTTGGACATGGGAATCATCGACATCGATGAAGAATACAACTGACTGGTTCAGCACCTCCATGATTGTGCGAAGAATGCCGAGAGAGAGAAAGACACAAAAGGACACCTGTCTTCAGAAACTCTCGAGCTCATTCACCAACGTGGCAAGGCACGAGCCTCAGGTGACCAAATGCTAACGTCCAAGCTTGCAAAGCGGTGCAGAGAAGCGATAAAAGAAGACCTCAAAATCAGAAGAGCAGAAATACTGGAAGATGCAGCAGAAGCTGGGAAAAGCATTCGCACCGCCCGCCTGTCCTTCGCCAACAATAAGACCAAGATGACTGCCCTCTGACGCCCTGATGGAGCTATCACATCTTCCAGAAAGGCAATGGAGAAGATTATACATGACTTCTACTCAGATCTCTTTGATAGCCATGTCCACCTGCCCACATACCAAATTCCACAGGATGGATATGTCATTCCCAACGTTCTCCCTTCTAAAATCTGATATGCCATTTCGTTGGTAAAGAAGGGAACAGCACCAGGCCCAGACAAAGTCAGACCCGAACTGTTGGACGCCACTGACTCCGCCCACTGCAACGTTGCCTTCCTGTGCATGCACAGGGTCCTGTGTCCCCGCATGCGCAGGATCCTGTGCCTTCCTGCATGCGCAGAGTCCCTGGCGTGGTGTGATTGGGCTTTCTCCAATCAGGGCATGTTTCATCAGATCGTAGGAGCTTGTACGAGCTCGTACAACCTGTGCCAGCCAATGGGAAGCAGACACGTCAATTTGTGCCAGCCAATGGGAAGTGGACATGCCGAATAGCACTGTATAAAAGCAGCTTGCACAACGCATCAGGGTCCTTTTCGCCATCATAAATTGGAAACTATAAGAGCTCCAGTAAAGCGTGTTCTAAGAAGAATCCTGTTGTGGTCGCTTTTCATTGCGGATGGTCGAGGGGCGCCCCACACCGAACACCTGAAGAATCTGCCATCGGTACTCATCAATACACTAGCTTGGCTCTTCACATGCTACCTGTCCGAATGCAAGGTGCCCTCCCAATGGAAAACCAGCAGGACAGTTCTACTGTTCAAGAAGGGAGACATTCACGACAGCGGCAACTATCGCCCCATCTGCCTGTTGTCCGTCATCTACAAGCTGTTTACACGAGTCATCCTGAACAGAATTGGCAGAACACTAGATGAAGGACAACCATTCGAGCAAGCAGGCTTCCGGAAAGGATTCAGCACAATCGACCATATCCACATGGTAACCAAGCTCATTAAGGTTTGTAGGGAGTACAAGATGCCGCTCTGTCTCACATACATTGATTTATAGAAAGCCTTTGATTCTGTGGAGACTGAAGCAGTCATTGAAGCCCTAGCCAAACAGGGTGTTCAAACCCAATACATCAAGATCCTTCATGAGCTGTATTACGGATTCACCACCAGGATCTCACCATTCTACAAGGAAGTGATCATTGATGTCAAAAGAGGGGTTCGACGGGGTGATACCATCTCACCAAAACTCTTCAGCGCCACCCTCGAGAACATCATGCAACAATTAGAATGGGAAGGAATGGGAGTGAAGATAGATGGTCGGGCAACTATACCACCTCCGCTTTGCTGATGACATTGTCCTAATAACACCAAACATTAGCCAAGCGGCACAAATGCTGGCTGATTTCGACCGAGAATGTGGAAATATAGGTCTATAGCTGAATCTAAAGAAAACTATGTTTATGAAAAATGAACTAGTTCCAGAGGCCCCATTCACTCTCAATGGAACAGACATCTCTGAATGCAGCAGTTATGTGTATCTAGGTCGAGAAGTCAACATGATGAACAACCTAAAACCTGAGCTGCGCAGGAGGAAGAGAGCGGCATGGAATGCCTTCAAAAGCATCGAAGAAATAGCTAAAAAGGACAAAGAACCTCCGGCTCCGGGCACATCTCTTCGACTCCACTGTTCTCCCTGCATTAACATACGCCTCAAAGACCTGGGCCCTACGAAAGCAGGATGAGAATGCTATTCAGGTCTCCCAGAGAGGAATCGAAAGAGCTATTCTTGGAATATCACGCCCCAGTCAAGTCAGAGAAGGAATCTGGAATTCTGACCACCGTCGCTATTCCAGAATCAGGGACGCTGACTCATTTGCCAAGGCATAGACAAATCAGATGGGCTGGACATGTATTGCAATTTGAGACGACCACTGGACTAGAGCCATTACCGACTGGATCCCACGGGATGTCAAAAGATCACGTGGCCGCCCACCTACAAGATGGTCAGACTTCCTTGTCAAGACCCTGAAGGAATGGTTTGAGGCTCTTTATGTTCCTGAATCAACTAGATGCCATTGGGCTACATTGGCACGTGATAGGGTCCTATGGCAATATTGCTGGTGCCCGCTCGAGCAAATTGATGAATAACGGATTCAAGTGATCAAGTGAAGTGAAGTACCGCATGGCTATCCTATCAACAAAGATCAACTAATCAGCTTCTAGAGAGTAGAAAGATGTAGTAGGGTGGTTCCACACTGTACTACAGGTCTAAACAGATGTTTATGTCAAGGACTAGTCCTTTCCTCTGAGATTATCTCTTATGTAAAACACTGGATGGGGGCTGGTATAAAGTAATGCATCTTAATTTCATGAGCTTCATGTAATCTGGATGGTATCCACAAGGTCCTTCTTATTTATTATCTGCACCAGGGTGATTCTGAGTATCTTGTTCTCTAAACTGAAAGGGTCACACTTGCCTGCTTGAGGGCAAACTAGTATTATCCTTCCTATAATCTTAAACAATAGTCTCAACTAGCCAGGGTGGTAGTCTCCTGGTAAATTCTAACTGTCCCAAGCTGGGACCAGTGGGTCTAAAGAGGAGCTGTGCCCAATCTAGATAACATAGAAGTCATCACGATCTTCCCGTATATCATCTATTTGCTAGAGCGGGCACCAGTAATATCTCCATATGTCCTGTCTCATGCCAGTAGAGCCAAGGGCATCAGCTTGCTACAGGAACATAAAGAGCCTCAAACCATTATATTAGGTCATGGGAATGACCTAATATAATTGTTACTGGTATTTGGCATATCAAATACAACACGAGCAGCTTGCTAGGCTTGCCGTGGGGGAGGCATACAATTGTAGTCACCTCCAAATAAAGCATTTATTGATGAACCGCCTGCCGCAATGGGCTGGTCTGCTGGGTGGAGTTCTGACGAGAGGGAAGTCCAAATGTGGAAAATGGCGGTCCCGTGGATTGGGGGGGGGTCGTCTGGCTTGTTGTGAGGCTCTGCTGGGGTGGTGGGCCAGGGCTAGAACCCGCCATGCCTCCCGAGTGCCTGATGAACTGCTGGGCACAGGGAGAGCAAGGAGCAGCTCTGCCCCATGTCTGAGAGTCTCTGGACCAGCATACCTGGGCCGTATTGAGGAAAAAACTGCTGCAGGGTTGGTGTCGATGATCTGGGCAGTGATGGGCTGGTCTGCTGGGTGGAGTTCTGAGAGAGGGAAGTCCAAATGTGGAAAATGGCAGTCCCGTGGATTGGGGGGGTCGTCTGGCTTGTTGTGAAGCTCTGCTGGGGTGGTGGGCTAGGGCTAGAACCCTCCATGCCTCCCGAGTGCCTGATGAACTGCTGGGCACAGGGAGAGCAAGGAGCAGCTCTGCCCCCATGTCTGAGAGTCTCTGGACCAGCATACCTGGGCGGATTGAGGAAAAAAGTCATAGTAGATATATAATAATTCAGAAGTTACTCATTCAGAGTTTAGGTCACTTCTGTAACTGCACACCCTCTATTCGTGTTTATATAGAAGAGAGATCTCATTAGTGTGAACACTGGCTTAGGTACATGTAAATGGCTTATGTATAATTAGATTAAACTGCAAAGATCCCAAGCTAACTAGACTTGCCATCCAACACTCAGAATTTTTTTATGATAAACTTGACATTTGAGCAAGTACATGACAAAAGAAGGGAAATATTCCTGTGGACCTGAGAATTAGCACTTCATAGACACAGCACCAGCAAGTATAAAGGCTCTGGTTTATGCATGCACTTAGCTTGTTCAGAAACTGCAAGAATGTCATGCTGACCACAGTGAGGTGAGTGAGGGAAAAATGGTAGCAGTGAGGTGCTGGTAGCTAAGCAAGTGTAAGTTCTTCCAGGTAGAAAATGTGTAGAGACTGAAGTAGATGGGAGCTGAGCTGAATGGAAGGCAATAGTTTTCGTGATTGTTTATGGTATCTAAGCTGGGAAAGAAGGGCGTGAAGAGTCATCAGGGTTGTTGGATAGGAAAACAGAGATGTTAATGGACTGGAGCTTTTTACAGAGTCTTGTGACAAGCTGAGATACTGCAGAGAGGTAACTGGAGATATGGGACTGTGGTGTTCAGAGAGTAGATCTGAGACTACAGAGTACTCAGGCATTGGTAATGATTCATATTAGTATAAGTTGCAACCTAATAGTGCTTGAATGATGACGCCAACAGTGATAGATGTTGTCCAACATTTCTTAGTTCAGAGCTACCATTAGATTAATAATGCTATTTTATCAACTATAATAGTTGTTATTAAAATTCCATCCAAAAGACTTATACAAAGAAAATTCTAAGTCCTAAAAAATAGAAGATGTGATGAATGGAAACAAACACATCCTTTCTTCATGAATTGGAAGTATTAATATTGTCAAATTGGCCATTGTATTCAAAGCACTAGATAGAGTCAATGCAGCCCATGGTACTAAAGAAATAAGTACCATGTCATATTTTCAGATACTACTGTTAAAATTCGTATTTGGTAATAAAATCCCCCAGAAAAGCCAAAAATTTCAGGAAAAAAAGGGTTTTCCTTCCCCAACTTTAAATTCTACTCTAAGGCTATTGTAGTCAAGATAGTATAGAATAAAGTCAGACCTTCACATCACTGGAATAGAATAGAGATCCCAGATAGACACATGTAGATAGACATTTAATTTTCGACAAAGTTATCTATCTGAAGTGGAGCCTGCTGGGAAAACAGGTTGTGCTTATACAAAGGGGAAAGGGGGCAAAGAACTTGGACCCCTATCTCATGCTATACTCAAAGTCAGTTTAAAATGGATTTAAGACCTTGATATTTGCATGGCTCCACAAATTATGTTAAAAAACAGAATTATTTTTGTCATTGATTCTAGACTCATCTTGAATGACTCAATGCTAGTGGCCCAAGCAAACAGAAGCAAAAATAAACAAATGGAATTACATCAAACTCAGAAGCTTCTGCACTTCAGAAGAAATCGGGAATGGAATACAAATACACAGACTGAGAAAAATATTTGTCCACCAATCTGACAGAGTTAATATCCAAGATATATAAAACACTTGTAACACTTAACAAAACAAAAGCAAACAACCCAGAAAAAGGGGCGGAGAAGACATGAACTGACATTTCCTTAAAGATATATAAGAATTGCCAAAACAAAGTATTTGAAAAACAGTCTTAATCACTTATCAAGGAACTGCAAATTGAAACAATGAGATATCACCTCACATGAGTGAGATTGGCACACATCAAAAGGAATATAATGAGTTTTGGCATGGATGTGGAGAAGAGAGAACCATTATCCACTGTTGGTGAGAATTTTAACTCTGGAAGACATTATGGAGAGTTTTCAAAAAACTAATACTTGAACTTCCATGGGATCCAGAAATTCTGCTTCTTGGCATTTACTTTAAGGTCCCCAAAATACTATTTTGAAAATATATTTGTATGACAATGTTCATTGTCACCTACTTGATAATTGTGATACTTCACAATTATCAAGATCTGTAAACAATCCAAGTGCCTAAGACAGATGACTGGATAAATAATTTGGTGTATATTTCCAATGGAAAACTAAGTTATAAGAAATAATGAAAAGCAATTTGCTACTGTGTGGATGGCATTAGAGATTATTTGCTGAATGAAATCAGAGAGGTTCATATGGAATTATCTTTGTCATATTTGGCATATGGAGAAATAAAGAAAGGAAGCAACAAATGGCCAATGTAGCAGAACTGGAGAGTTGCCTATAGAACTGAGTTTGCCTGCGTTGGGAGGGAAGTGGATGGGAAGATCTTTGGGACAATGGTGGAGGAAAGTGGATGCTCTGGTGGTGGGTGTGGTGTTGGAATAAATGATGTATTCATAAAACTATCATTAGCAATATTATAAATCATGGTACCTCAATAAAAATATGCCAAATACCACTAATAATTAAAGAACTCATTCCCATGACCTGATGGGATGGTTTGAGGCTCTTTATGTTCCAGGAGCAAGCAGATGCCCTTGGGCTCTACTAGCATGAGACAGGACATATGGAGATGTTACTGGTGCCCGCTCAAGCAAATCGATGATGTACAGTGAATATGAATAAAAATTAATAACTCAATAAAAATTAATAACTAATACTGAGTGACTTTTGAAAGATTGTGCTCATTTTAAAAAATATTTAAATGATTTGTTCTTTAAATATAAAGAAATATATGAAGACTTCTGGGGCAAGAGAGATGTACAGTGAGGGGGTAGGGCTCTTGCCTTGTATGTGGTCAAACTTAGTTTAATCCCCAGCATTCCATATGGACTTCAGGAGTAACTTCTCAATACAGAGTCAGTAATAACCCTTGAGTACTACCAGGTTTGGCCCCAAAAACAACAAAAATGTGAACACTCCTTTTGGACCCAATAATTCTACTTTTAGAAGACAGTAGAGGGCCGGAGCGATAGTCCAGCGGGTGGGCGTTTGCCTTACATGCAGCCGACCCAGGTTCGATCCCCAGCATCCCATATGGTCCCCGAGCACCGCCAGGAATAATTACTGAGTGCAGAGCCAGGAGTAACCCCTGAGCATTTCTGGGTGTGACCTAAAAAGCAAAAAAAAAAAAACAAAACAAAAGGAAGAAGACAGTAGAGCCATGTACTAAGATTGTATATTCTGCACAAAACTCTACATTAGTCAACGCGACAGCACAACGTGACACTCACATTCGTCAACGTAACAGCACAAGCTTCAGGCAATAACAAGCCAACATCCCAGCTCCCAAAGCAGTGCAGAGTTGCGATAAAGAGAGAAGAGCAGCAGTACTGGTCGATGCGGCAGAAGCTAAAAAAGTATTTCCTAAGTCCGCCTGTCCTTCACCAACTATAAGACCAAGATAACTGCCCTCCAACATCCTGATGGATGTATCACATCTTCCAGAAGGGCAGTGGAGAAGATTATCCATGACTTCTACTCGAATCTCTTTGATAGCAACATCCATCTGCCCACATACCAAATTCTGCAGGATGGATATGTTGTTCCTAATGTTCTCCCTTCCGAAATTCAACATCCCATTTCATTGATAAAATAGTGTACAGCACCCAGTCCAGACAAGGTTAGACCCAAACACCTGAAGAATCTGCCGCCAGTACTTTTCAATACACAATACACTGATTCGCTGTTCACATGCTACCTATCAGAATGCAAGTTTTCCTACCAATGGAAAACCAGCAGAACTGTTCTGTTGTACAAGAAGGGTGACATCCTCAATATTGGCAGCTATCACCCCATCTGCCTGTTATCCATAATCTACAAGTTATTCACTTGAATCATCCTAAATAGAGTCAGCAGAACACTAGATGCAGGACAACCATGTGAGCGAGTCAGGTTCGAAAAGGATTCAGCAAAATTGACCATATCCACACTGTGACAAAGCTCACTGAGGTTTCCACGAGAGTTCAAGATGCCGCTCTGTCTAACATTCATTGATGTAAAGAAAGCCTTTGATTCTGTTGAGACTGAAGCAGTCATCGAAGCCCCTAGCTAAACAGGGCTTTCAAACTCAGTTCATCTCACTAGAAATTCATCAGATGGAGTCAGGGGTCGGCCCTTCCCCCTCCATTTTGTCGAGCCTGGTGGCCCCGCCCAGGAGCTGCCCTGGGGTGACCAGCCATAGCATGCAGTCTCAAACGCAGCTGGGGAACCTGGAACTCCACTTTCCCCAGGCTCAGCTGACCATGGGGCTCCCAGGAGGACAGATGGGTTTTGGGAGTGGGCCCATCACCTCTGGGGGGTCCCAGAAACAGCCGGATGAGACTCACCCACCACACTAGCCACCACTTTTGCTGTTGGGATGCTGGGATACTACCTCATGACCAGATTAACAGAGCAAAACCAGTTCGAAGCCAAGTCGCACAGCCGCAAGCAGCCGCGCGGTCCATCAAAATAGTGGAAACAGTAATGTCCTTTAATGCACTGTATTCTGCGATATGCAGGAAAGTTTGGCAGGAGGGAGAGAAAGAGAGGAGAGAAAAGACATACAGAACCCGCCAGGCGCTTCTGGGACCGCCTCCACTCCCCCACAGGTGTGTGTGTGATTCTTGCGTCTCCGCGGACCCCAAGCTGCCCCGGGAAGAGTGGAAACTCCATCAACGGGAACCAAGGCAAACTGCCTTGGTTTCACCCCGACCGACCTTTGGGCCCTGCGTCTGTGACCGCCTCCACTCCCCACAGGTGTGTGTGTGTGTGATTCTTGCGTCTCCGCGGACCCCAAGCTGCCCCAGGGAAGAGCGGAAACTCCATCAACGGGAACCAAGGCAAACTGCCTTGGTTTCACCTGGGACCGACCCTTGGGCCCTGCGCTTCTGGGACCGCCTCCACTCCCCACAGGTGTGTGTGTGATTCTTGCGTCTCCACGGACCCCAAGCTGCCCCAGGGAAGAGTGGAAACTCCATCAACGGGAACCAAGGCAAACTGCCTTGGTTTCACCCCAGTCAGACCCTTGGGCCCTGCGCTTCTGGGACTGCCTCCACTCCCCACAGGTGTATGTGTGAGTTTTGCATCTCAGCGGACCCCAACCTGCCCCAGGGAAGAGCGGAAACTCCATCAACGGGAACCAAGGAAAACTGCCTTGGTTTCACCCTGGACCGACCCTTGGGCCCTGCGCTTCTGGGAACATCCCAAAACTCAAAACCCTCTTACTACCTACCTTGCATGAGGTACCAGTGAACCTTGGTTCCTACATCCCTTGCCACCCACCCAAACTCTGCAAACAGACCAGACACCTACTAACTGTACTATCTAGTCAGCCAAGAACTCACATTTGCAACCTACAATATTCATAATGGTAAAGCAACGCAAAATTCCATCAGGCTCTGTGAGTGAAGTCAATGGTCCAGATGAGTCTAGCAATACCAATGAGTTGTATAACCTCTCTGAAAAAGAATTTCGGAAAGAACTGTTAAGGATTCAAAAGGAATTCAAAGAAGCAATGGAATGAAAAATCAATAAAATACAAGAGGACATGAGAGAAGAAGTGAGGAAAATGCAAAGGGAAATGACAGATATTAAAAATGAGGTAAATGAAATAAAAAACACAGTGGAAGGCCATCATAGCAGAATAATAGCTACTGAAGAAAGAATTAGTGATCTCGAAGACGAGTTCCAAAGATTCTCTACACAACACCAGAAGATAGAAAAAAGGCTCACAATTACCGAACAGACAACAAGAGATAATCGGGATGGAAGCCAGAAGAAACAACATACGGATCATTGGGGTCCCAGAAGGGCAAGAAGAAAACCCTGATGAAGAAGAAACTGTCAAAGCCATCATTGCTGAAAAGTTCCCAGAACTAAAGAATGCTTGCCTCAAGATCCAAGAGGCCCGTAGGATACCAGCTAAAAAGAAACCCCAACAAGAATACTCCAAGACACATCTTAATAAAAATGACAAAAACTATAGATAGGGATAGAATACTGAAAGCAGCAAGATCAAAGAAGGAAATCACATACAAAGGAACATCTCTAAGATTTACAGCAGACTTCTCTGATGAAACACTCCGAGCCCGAAAACAATGGTGGGATATTGTGAAAAGGCTCAATGAACTGCAGGCTTCACCAAGAATTCTTTATCCGGCCAGGCTCACATTCAGATATGAAGGAAAGATACACAACTTCATGGATAAGCAACAACTCAGGAACTTCATGGACTCAAAACCAACTTTAAAAGAAGGACTGAAGGGTCTACTGTAATGCGACCAAACCCATAAGCACAACAAACACAAAAGAAAGATGGCACAAAATCCCATGACAATAATCTCTCTCAATGTCAATGGTCTAAATGCACCAATTAAGAGACACAGAGTGACAAAATGGATTAAAAATTTGAACCCAACATTCTGCTGTCTACAAGAAACGCATCTGAATAATCAGAACAAACAGAGACTCAGAGTCTGATGAACACGGATGCTAAGATCTTCAACAAAATACGAGCAAACAGAATCCAAAGAGTCATCAAGAAGATTATACATCATGACCAAGTAGGATTCATCCCGGGAATGCAAGGATGGTTCAACATTCGCAAGTCAATCAACATAATACATCATATCAATAAAAGAAAAAATAAAAACCATATGATCCTTTCAATAGACGCAGAAAAAGCATTTGACAAGATCCAGCACCCGTTCATGATTAAAACCCTCCAGAAAATGGGAATTGAAGAGACTTTCCTCAAGATAGTTACAGCCATCTACCAAAAGCCCACAGCAAACATCATTCTCAATTGGGAAAAAATGAAAGCCTTCCCCTGAGATCAAGGACAAGACAAGGTTGCCCACTCTCACCTCTTTTATTCAATATAGTACCGGAAATACTTGCCATAGCAATCAGAGAAGAAAAAGGACATCAAGGGCATCCAGATAGGCAAGGAAGAAGTCAAGCTATCATTATTTGCAGATGACATGATATTATACCTAGAGAACCCTAAACTCTCTACCAAAAAACTCCTAGAAACAATAGACGCATATAGTAGAGTGGCAGGATACAAAATCAACACCCAAAAGTCAGTGGCTTTCCTATATACAAATAACGAAAGAGAAGAAAGGGATATTAAGGAAACTATTCCATTCACAATTGTGCCACAGAAAATCAAATACCTAGGAATCAACTTACCCAAGTATGTAAAGGACCTGTACAAAGAAAACTACAAGACACTGCTCCAAGAGATAAAGAGGACACAAGGAAATGGAAACACATTCCCTGCTCATGGATGGGGAGAATCAACATTGTCAAAATGGTAATACTCCCTAGAGCTCTGTACAGATTCAATGCAGTCCCTATGAGGATACCCATGACATTCTTCAAAGAAATTGACCAAACACTCCTGAAATTTGTATGGAACAATAAACCCCCAAGAATAGCTAAAGCAATCCTCGGGAAAAGAAGATGGGAGGCATCACCTTTCCCAACTTCAAACTGTACTACAAGGCACTAGTAATTAAAACAGCATGGTATTGGAATAAAAACAGACCTGTGGACCTATGGAATAGAATTGAGTATCCTGACACCCAACCTCAAACACATGATCATTTAATCTTTGATAAAGGTGCAATGAGTCTAAAATGGAGTAAGGAAAGCCTCTTCAACAAGTGGTGTTGGTAAAATTGGGCAGCGACATGTAAAAAAATGAATTTGGACCTGTGTCTAACACCATGCACAAAAATCAGATCAAAATGGATTAAAGATCTCAATATCAGACTTGAATCCATAAAGTACATTGAAGAAAATATAGGAAAAACCCTCCACGACATTGAAGCTAAAGGCATCTTCAAAGGTGAAACATCACTAACAAAGCAACTAGAAGAAAACATAAACATATGGGACTACATGAAACTAAAAAGCTTCTGCACATCAAAAGAAACAGTGACTAAGATACAAAAGCAGTCCACAGAATGGGAAAGAATATTCACCCAATACCCATCTGATAAGGGGTTAATATCCAGGATATATCAGGCACTGGTAGAACTTTACAAGAAGAAAACAAACAACCCCATCAAAAAATGGGGGAGAAGAAATGAACAGAAACTTCAGCAAGGAAGAAATTCGAATGGCCAAAAAACATATGAAAAAATGCTCATCATCACTAATCATCAGAGAGATGCAAATCAAAACAACAACGAGATACCACTTTACACCACAGAGACTGGCACATATTCAAAAGAGCAAGAACAACAAGTGCTGGCGTGGATGTGGGGAAAGGGGGACACTCATCCGTTGTTGGTAGGAATGCCGGCTGGTACAGCCTTTTTGGAAAACAATATGGACTTTCCTCCAAAGACTAGAAATTGAACTCCCATTTGACCCAGCCATACCACTCCTGGGAATCTACTCTGGGAAACCAAAAATACGCAGCGGAAACACCATCCCTACTTTTATGTTCATAGCAGCATTATTCACAATAGCCAGAATCTGGAAGCAACCAGAGTGCCCGAAAAATCGATGACTGGATAAAGAAGCTTTGGTATATCTACACAATGGAATACTATGCAGCTGTTAGGAAAAAATGAAGTTATAAAATTTTCCCTATAAAATGGATGGACATGGAGAAGATTATGTTGAGCGAAATTAGCCAGAAGGAGAGAGACAGATACAGAATGACTGCATTTATTTGCATGGCATAAATATATATGTACATATTATGATACCAATATCCAAGGTCAAGTGAAACATATATCAGGAGGTCTTGTCAAAGGTGGAAATTATCACAAACGTGTGGGAGTCAGAGGCTAGGTAAGACAGAAAATGGAACAGTGTGCTAATAAGTGTCGAGGATACTAATGCCAACCTAGAACTGAGCATTAAATAGAGGCAAAAGGATACACATGACAACCTTTTAATGTATGTTCTGTAATCCATAGTCTGGAAGGGAAGGAAAAGAGAAAGAAAGAGAAAGGGAAAGAAATAAAGAACCTGCCATGGAGGTGGACTGGGGAAGGGGGAGGGACCCGGGGACGTTGGTGGTGGGAGATGGGCACTGGTGGAGCGACGGGTGCTGGAACACTGTATGACCAAAACCCAAATATGAACTTTTTAATTGTATATCTTTTTTTGTATATCTCACGGTGGTATAATAAAATACTTAAAAAAAGAACCAT